>APFE030696634.1:0-12769 GCA_000404065.3 Pinus taeda | reverse complement strand
AAAAGGGCCAGGGTTCAGCTCGGTCTCTTGTTCTAGTACAAGGTTATGCAGGTAAAATTCACACAATAACCTTTGCACTTTTACCCCATAATGCTTACAGCAATTTATAAAATCATTTATAGTGTTGATTTCTATGGGAGCACCTGCCTTAACAGCCTTAATTTTTAATTGTAAGTACCTTTCCATTAGAAACAGGGCATAGTTTTTGGCAGGGGCTCTACATGTTAGGACATCATTGTATAGAGCACACAAGGTATCCATCTGTTTAATAACTACATCTAATCTACGGGTTACCTTGGAAACTTTCTCTTGTTCCTTTCGCCATCCTTCGAAGGCTTGGCTTTCAGACAGGTTGACGTTCCTTAACTGCTGCTGTAATTCTTCATATGTTTCTCGGGGGACTGTTTGCTCCCTGAGCTTTTTTGCTTCTTGTTGGGCCTGCTTCAAATGATGGTGAAGGGTTCTTGTTTTTGGTTCCTTTTTCCATGCATCCGTGGGAGCCGGGAGCTTTACTTGGACTTTCTTATTACGCTACTTTGAAATCATAACCCTTATTACTCTCGAAGGTGGTGCCTCCGTCTGAACCATCTTATCATCTTTTTCAATTTTAACATGGACTCCAGCCCACTGTTGTTCCTTTTCAAATGGAACAGCAGTCTGTTCTTTTGTTTCAATTGGAACAACAGTTTGTCTTTTTGCTTCATTAGGAACAACAGTTTGTCCTTCTGCTTCATTAGGAACAACAGTTTGGCTTCCGTCAGGGTTTCGAACAGTGGGACGGCTTCTGGTCCTCCGCCTCTTGTTCTTAAGGGGTCTTATTGGTGTGGCAAAACCTTTTCTTCTTGAGGTCCCTTTCACCCTTTGCCTTGCTTTTAGAAGCCTAATCTGTTGGCGAAGCCTGACTATTACGTTTAACAATGTCCGCTTTTCCTTTTGTAATTCCCTTATTTCCATCAACTTCTTAGAAAGAACAGCAGACTGCTTGCTGTGGGTTGGACTGTGGCTAACTTCCTGATTTTCTTCTTGAGGCGGTTGTTCCAGGGTAAGAACCTTGCTTGGATCTATTGTTTCTTGGGCTGATTCCTCTTCTGCCCTTATTTACTCCAGACTTTCCTCTGGTGCCTTTTGACTAGGAATGGGTTGTTCCTGCTCGACATCTTCTGTTACCTTCTCATTATGAATGGGCAAATTTCCTACTTCTACTTCTTCTGTATGCACTTCCTCGGGTGCATCTTTCTCCTGGGTTTCTTCTACGGCCTGGAGGTTGGATGGACTCGGGGGTTGGCCATATTCGCCCATATTGGCCAATTCATCTTCCCCTAACGAGTCCTGTACTGGGCTTCCTCCCTGCTGTTCCATTCTTTCCTCCTGCTCGGGCTGCTCAACTTCTTTTTTCTCGTCTCCTTCTTCTTCAGTCTGCTCATCCTGTTCTTCTTCTCCTCCTACAGATTGCTCTGCCTCCTCCTCTTCTTCTCCTGTTTCTGCCTTTGCAGACTACTCTTCTCCTTCGACGTCTTCTTCTTCCGTTTCTGTTTCTACAGACTGTTCTTCCCCTTCGACATCTTCTTCTTTTATCTCTACCTTTGCAGACTGCTCTGTTTCCTCACTGTTTTCTTCCTCTGTCTCTGTCCCTGCAGACTGCTCTATATCCTCGTTGCTTTCTTCCTCTGTTTCTGTCTCCGCAGACTGCTCATCTATGATCTCTATTGCTTGGCTCGTGCGAGCCCGGGGTTTCTTCAGTTCTGCTTGTAACCCTGCGAGCCTCGCCGACTTTCTACATTTTTCTGGTTGTTTAGATGTACCAGCGTCATGATTCCGCTTTTCGGGTCGTTTTTTAGGTTGCTTTTCAGCTTGTTTTTCAGCTTGCACTTCTGTGCAAGCGTCCTGCTTTCGTTTCTCTGAACGTCGGGGTGTGCTATCAATTCGTTTTCGTTTTTTCGGGTGTCCAGATGCAGGCGTCCCTTTATTGATAATATCAATTAGTTCTTCCAAGCTACTCTGCTGCTGGGTGAGACTATGATTCACTATCAAGCGAATTAATCCATGGTGGCTAACCACAGATTCTACGTGTTGTGCCTTTTTCATACTTTGTGCCAGATCATGCAATAGTGAATTTAGCAATGCAGGTAAATTCACAGAACATTTTTGTTTTAAGACAGCTAGGAGTTTAAGATGTCGTGGTCTTACCACGTCTTTTCTGCCCTCGCAAGTAATGTAGCTCTGGATGATTTTTGCCAATTCCACCCATGGTTCTCCTAGCGTTGCTGGTAGCACCCCCTTTCCTCGGACTGTCAAACTCTGGCCCTCATCCTGAAAGATTTCCACAATCTTCTGCAGCCTTTCCTTCTTTATTGTCCATACTGGTCCCGTGGCCGGTAGTCCTGTGACTCTTGCTATTATGTCGTCAGTGACTGCTATTCGCCTTCCTCTTACTGTGGAGTATTCTTCCTGTAGGTTCTGTAAAAATTCTTTCGCTGCAGTTTCATTAGACTCCTTCAGGCGGTTGAGATAGGTCAACCATCCTGCTCTCTTCAGGATTCTTCAGGCTGCAGCCGAAACAGTGAATGTTTGCGGTTCTCGGCAGACTGACCTTCCTCCCATAGCTTCACTGCAAATTCTCAAAGGAACAGCAGCTGTTCATTGAAACGCAGAGAAGCTGGTGGCCTATTCCTCATTCAAATTCAAATGCAACGGTGTATGCAATGAACAGCAACTCATGCAGAAGAAAACAAAAATGGCAAATGATCATACCGTTGAGCCGTGCTGTGCTCGAGTACAAAATCTTTTCGAATAACAGACTGACACGTGCTTTGGGGAATGATGAGGCTACCTCCCCCCCCCGCAATGTGATAGGCTGTCCCAGCCGTCAAATAAAGGAGCAGCGTCTGCTCTGCCGCGAGGCCTTTACGGAACAGCTTATGAAAATATGCCATGTCCGCAAAAACAGCCTATTACTGAAATCGAGGTAGAAAGTTAGATCACTTTTAATACGTAAGCGACTGCGGTGAGTTGATGGAAGTTCGGGGATAAGACATTTGCCATAAATAGCGAGTCTCATGCGGTCACTGTCACTAGCTCCGTAATGATTGGTGATAATAGATAGTCACGCGCTATATGGTTGGGTAATTAACTTAATTATCACGTTATAAGAAACAAGAGGATATAATCTCCTTACCCATTGGTGTAAAAGTTACGACTTCAATGCCATTAACAGAGCTCTGCTGCCGACAGGTGTCCATAACCTTGGTAGAGTTGTTTATTTCACCCTGGGAACCAGAGTCCTTTATGTATGCCAGGAAGTGTTATATAATGTCAAACTGTAGGCCACTATGCAGGCTTGGTAACCCGTTAGTCATAATGCCATTCACGAGGAAGGAGCGAATAGTGGGCAGGCCGGCTCGTGGTGAGACCTCCTGTTCCAAGGGTTATTTATTTTGATATGCCTTTTGGACCATTTCCTAGGTGTGGTGGCCCTAGTGGGAATGCCACTTCGCTTCCATCTTGATGATCATGGTAGGCTAGCTCATAATGAGACTCCCTATCCTGCAATTTGACAATTTAAAAAAAAAAAAACCTGCTTTGCTTGCTTCTTTTTTCTTGCTTTTAATAGAGAGCCTTTCCTGTCTATACACAAAGGGTGGTTAAACACTCCTTAAGAGTAGGAATGGTGGAAGAAGTCTTAATATCCCAATAGGAAGGTATAGACCCTTTGATCTTATTGCCGAATGATAATCAAAGTGGGTAAAAAAGAATCAGCATGATAGAGATAACCAATCAGAACAGGGTTAGTAGAACAATGGCAAGAAAAGATGATAAATAAGCATATCTTTTCCCTGCGTCCTTTCGCCAATTCAGGGCAGTTACTTATAAAGATAGCGATTTATGAGTTACTAATTTCCGTATACTGTGTTTTTGTTTGCATCACATAAGTGGATAGCTGTATTCCAAAAGACTCGAAAGAACATTCGTACTAAGCATCCTTAAGAAGGAACAAGTTGTTCTAAATCATATGAGTAGTGCTTTTTTCAAGGAAGGGCACAACAACAGCTGTTTGTTTGGGGAAAGGAACAATGGAAATCAATGGTGTTGTTCCTTTTTTGAAAGGGAACAACAAAATCAAACAAGTGCCGTTCCTTTGGAAAAAGATCAGCAAAAATCAAACAATGTTGTTCCTTTCGGAGACAGCAAAAACACACAAGTGCTGTTCTTTTTGAAAAAAGGAACAACAAAAATCGCAAGTGCTGTTCCTTTAGGAAAAAGAACAACAAAAATCACAAGTGCTGTTCCTTTTCGCAAGTGCTGTTCCTTTAGGAAAAAGAACAACAAAAATCACAAGTGCTGTTCCTTTTGGAAAAGGAACAGCAAAAAATCACAAGTGCTGTTCCTTTTGGAAAATTAACAACAAAAATTGCAAGTGTTGTTCCTTTTGGAAAAGGAACAGCAAAAATCACAAGTGTTGTTCCTTTTGGAAAAGGAACAACAAAAATCGAAAGTGTTGTTCCTTTTGGAAAAGGAACAACAAAAATAAAAAATGTTGTTCCTTTTGGAAAAGGAACAACAAAAATCACAAGTGTTTGTTCCTTTTGGAAAAGGAACAGCAAAATCACAAATGTTGTTCCTTTGGAAAAAGGAACAGCAAAATCAAAACATGTTGTAAAAATATGTGCAAAAATAATTCAAGTAGTTATATACAAATTGTAAAGAAAAGTAAACTTCTTAGTGAGTTACAGGTGGAGGAGACTTGTCTTCCTCCCGTAAGATCTCCATATCGAATCTTGGCGTAGTTGTTGACAGAAGGACTCCTGAGTAAGTGGTTTGCGATAAAGACGGACTCGATGGTCGTTTGCCTTAAAGGTATACCCAGAACCATCAATAATAATCAGTGTAAGGATGCCATTGTCATGTACTTTCTGAATTTCATATGGTCCCAGCCAACGAGTCTGGAGTTTCCCGGGGAAGTCCTGAAATCTAGAGTCATATAAAAGAGCCCAGTCTCCTTCATGGAAGACTCTGTTTTTGATGAGAGCATCATGCCATTTAGCTCTCTGCTGCTGTATCAAGGCAGTGTGTTGAAGTGTAGAGAGCCTAATTTCATCTAGCTCATTAATCTGTTGCAATCGATTAGTTTGTGCCTCGGTGAAGTCTAACCCAACTTCTTGTGCTGTTCGTAATGTCTGGATTTCAAATTCTATAGGAACGATAGGTTGCTTTCCGAACATTAGCTGGTAAGGTGAGTGGCCAGTGGTGTTTCTCCATGTTGTTCTATAAGCCCACAGTGCTTCTGGTAGTCTGGCAGCCCAATCGCGTCTATGTGATGCAACTGTTTTTGTTAGAAACGTTTCTATTATCTTGTTGCTGCTTTCTACTTGCCCATTTTCCTGTGGGTCATATGGGGTGGTCATTTTATGCTGAACATGATAATTGTTGAGTGTTGTCGTTATTCTGTTCCCAGCAAACTGTGGCCCTCCATCTGTGATTATCTCTCTAGGGAGGCCATAGCGCACAAATAGATGGAGCAGGAACTGTATAACGGATTCTTCTGTAGCTCTAGGCAAGGCTTCTGCTTCAACCCACTTGGTGACATATTATGTTGCCACTAAAATGTATGTTTTCTGGTTTGATGGTGGGTTGATTTGTCTCATGAAATCAAGGGCGCATCGTTCAAATGGTTCGATGACTAACTATGGTTTCAAAGGCATCTCATCTGAGTGACTAGGGCGTCCCACTCTCTGGCAACTATCACATGCTTGGACAAATTTCTTTGCATCTTTAAAAATTGTGGGCCAATAATACCCTATATGTAATACTTTATGTGCAGTCCTACAATCAGCAAAATGTCCACCACATGGTTGGTCATGGCATGCTTTAAATATATCAAAAATTTCATCTTGTCGAACGCATCTCCTGATTTGCATGTCTGCCCCTGTGTGAAACAAATAGCCCCCAATCCAGGAAAATCTGGTACTTCGCTGGACAATCTGTTTCCGCTCATTAGGGGTTAGGTGCTTTGATAACTTACCTACTGCTAGGTAATTGGCGACATCAGCATACCAAGGTGTTTGAACAGCAACAACAAAGAGATGCTCATCCGAAAACTGATATTCAACTGCTGCTGCATCGACTGGCTTTGGCATTCTTGAGAGGAAATCAGCTACCGGGTTTTCTTTGCTGTGTCAATCCTTGATTGTAATGTCAAACTCCTACAATAAAATAAGCCATCTGGTTATTTTGCCATTTGTGACAGGCTTATTTGCTAAATATTTTATAGCAGAATGATTTGTGTACAAGATAACGAGATATCCAGTGATGTAATGTCTGAATTTATTGATAGCATGTATAACAACTAGAAATTCCTTTTAAGTGACAGTATAATTTAATTCAGTAGGGGATAGATTTTTGCTAATGTAATAAATTGCATATGGTTTTCTATCCTCCTCCTAGCCAAGGACCGCTCCAATGGCTGTGTGTGAGGCATCAGATGATATCTGGAATGGCAAATCCCAATTTGGTCCCCGAAGGACTGGGGCTGTAGATACGAGCTTTTTCAAGTCATTGAAAGCACGTTCACATTTTTTTGTCCAAAGGAAATCAATATTACCAATTAGTGCATACAATGGTGCATCAATACGTGAATAATGTTCTATAAATCTTCTGTAATAACCAGAGAATCCAAGAAAGCTACGTACCTCTGTTTGAGTAGTAGGAGTAGGAATAAGCAAAAGTATTTGGATTTTGGCTGGGTCTACTTGAATGCCGGCTGCTAAAATATAGTGTCCTAAAATAAGTCCTTCTGTCATCATCATGTAGCATTTTTCATGGCTTAAACAAAGCCTGGTAGCTATGCAACGTTGTAGGACTTTTTCTAGTGTTTCCAATGCTGGATCAAAATCCTCTCCGTATGAAGTAAATTCATCCATATATACTTCCAGTCCTTCATTTATTAGACCTGCAAATATGCTAAGGATGGCCCTTTGGAATGTGGCAGGGGCATTACATAAACCAAAAGGTAAAACTCGGTAGGAAAATGTTCCCCAAGGACAAGAAAAAGTAGTTTTTTCATGATCTTCTGGGGCAATCTGTATTTGGTTATACCCACTGAAGCCATCGAGAAAATAAAAGAATTTCTTCCCTGCCAAAGTGTCCAATACTTGATCGATCAATGGGAGAGGAAAGTGATCTTTCCGCGTTGCCTTATTTAGTTCTCTGTAGTCCACGCAGATTCTCCACTTCCCATTCTTTTTCGGTACCACCACAAGCGGGGAGACCCATTTACTATCAGATATAGGGTAGATGAAGTTAACATCTAAAAGTTTTTGGAGCTCAGCTTTTACTACTTCTTTTAGATGAGGATTTAGTCTTCTTTGAGGCTGTCTAACAGGTTTTGCATCATTTTCTATGTAGATGTGGTGTGTACACAATTGAGGATTAATTCCTTTCATATTAGGGTAATCCCATGCAAATGCGTCTTTATATTTTGTTAAAATATGGATGAGTTTTGTTTCTTGTTCGAGTGTAAGGTCGGCGTTAATGTTTAAGGTCTTTCCAGGTTCGATTCCACAATTTTACTATGTGCAACTGAAGTGATAGGGATTGTGTGGTCATGCACATCTTTCAGGGGTTCCTCTACTTCATTATCAAATGCTGATTTTTTCATATGACACTGGGTACGAGATGTGAGTTCAGTTTGACTAATAAAGTTGTTGATGGCATCATCTTCTATTTGATCTTTGAACTCTAGCACTTCTTGTATAGTTAATGGAGATCTAATGTTGTCAGTAAGATATGATACAGGGTGCCTATTAGTTTTAACTATTGTGATGCTTGGCTGCGCTGGGGGATATAGTACTAAATTCTTGATATCTGCCCCCTTTGTTATCATCATGTTCCCTTGCCGACAGCCGATGTAGGCATCAGCGGTAGCGAGCTAAGGTCTTCCTAAGATCAATGGATATCCATCTAGTCGGGTTTTAGGGTTTATTATCAGAAAATCAGTTGGGTATTCCCATGAATCAACCGAGACCTTGACATCATGCAATATGCCTTCCGACCTAACCACAAATTGATCAGCCAATTCTAGCAAAGTTGAAGTGGGTTCTGCAGATGTAATACCTAACTTTTGGCAAGTGGCAGTTGTCAATATATTGATTGCATCTCCAAGATCATCTAAGGCATTAGTTAAGGTTTGGCCATAAATTTGAACAGTTACTATTGGGTTTCCTGGGTCTTCATACTTAATAGGTGTTTCCTTTCTTGACAATAGGTCAGATAAAGTACCGACTACTTGAACTCTTGGATTATCTATTACATTCCTTCTTGGTCTTTTTATGCACAATTCCTTAATAGTTTTAGCGTATATCGGGATGTCTTGGATGGCCTGAAGGAATGGAATTTTTATGTACAAATTTTGTAATTCTCCCAGAATGTCGAAATTAGGTTGCTGTATAGGTCGAGGTATAACTAAATGTTCTAGGAACGGGGGAGAGGATGTAGTTGCCTAATTCTGAGTTTGTTGTCCATTTACATCCTCTTCTTGTGACAGATGTTCTCTAGGTAACTGATCTTCAATCTGAACTGTTTTATTTCCTTCTGTTTGAATAATACGCCTAGATCTTAGCTGCAGATCATTGCACTCCCTCAGATCAGGTCCTTCTTCTGGTGTTTCTAAAATTTGGAGTGCTTGGACCGATTTTTTATTTGGATTGGGATTGGGCTGAGCTGGGAGTTGGGGTCTTAGATTAGATTGGGGGTTTTGTTGTAAAGCTGGCAGTGTAGGTTGAGGGAAAGGAATATTTCCTACTGGCTGCTGTGTTGGTCTCTACCAATTAGTCTGCCAGACTGAACCTTGTGAAGTGGGGGGAGTCCATTGTGGTGGGTATGGGTTGTTTTGCCAATATGGTGGGGGGTAAGGAGGATTCGACCAACCAGATTGGCTTGTCTGATTTAGCCACGGGTTTGCAGAAGGGTACAACTGTGATGACCAGTTTGGAAATGGGGGTTGAAACTGACTTTGCCATGTATTATACTGTTGAGTATTGTACTGCGGATACTGAAAAGAAGAGGTTGGGTCTGAAACATACCAGTTTGTCGCGGCTGCCACTGACGACGCTGGTTGAGTAGATATACTGCCTCTGGTTCTTCTTCTGCTTCCTTATATACCGCTTTCAGTCCAGGTAATGAGGGACAACTTTCTGTAGAGTGATCCCTTGTACAAATGACGCATGTATGAACTGTATCTAGTGGGCATTCCTTATGGCTATGCTTCTTCCCGCACCTGGGGCAGAAGATTGCCAAATTATGTTCTGCCTCCATTTATTTCTTCTTAGCCTGCAAAACGTCCAATTATGTAGTCAGTGTTCCTAGTATATCAGTTTTAAAATTTTCAAATAAATTTCCAATTTCCACCCGTGTTACTCCTTTTGATGAAATTTTGTTTTCTCGTGTAAATAGATCATGTTCTGGTGGTTTGATTCGTGTACTACCTCTCGAACTCCTGATACATAGATCAATTATGTCAGCAAAACTTTCCTGATAAATATCCCCTTTCCCCATAATGTTTAATGTTTCAATCCATTGTTCTTTCATGCCCCTTATTAATGTTGTTTTCAACATGTTATCAGGCAAAGATAGTGATGCATAAGGGGATCTTTGTAGATTATACTGGAAACCTTCCACATATTCTTCTAGTGTTTCATTTGGTCTAGCTATCATCTAGAATATTTCATCTTTTAATTCTCTAGACCTACAGTAATCTTGATATTTCTTTAGAAAAGATTCTTTCATTTGTTCCCAGTTATTTATAACTCCACCACCTAATCCCATAAACCATCTTAAAGCTGCTCCTTTCAGAGTGGAGGGGAACAATTTTAGTTTCTGGGGGTCAGTGGTGTAATCATATCCCTTGCATAGTACATCAAATTCGAATAAGAATGCATTGGGGTCCTCTGATGTAAGTCCGTGAAATGTAGGAATGTGTTGAAGGGGAATTGCTTTCATAGGAGCATTCGCTGCGGAATCCACTATGGGGTATTGTAATGTAGAGGTTTGGGTGTTTGGCGGATTTTGAGCCATTGGGTCGAATATATGCCAATAACCTTCTCGAATATCTAAGAGGGTATTCCTAGGTTGAGGAGGAATGTTTTCAACAGGAACAATTTTAATAGCACTTCCTCTATCTGGGATTTTTGTCTGAGGAGATAGGGTGTCTTCAATAATAATTTTTACCGCGCTTCTCTTATCTGGGCTATTCAATGGCTGAGTTATCCTAGGAGGAGATCTTGGCTCCCCAGTTTCCCCTGTTTCCCCTTCTCCTTCACAAAGATTACTGAGATTCCCTTCTTGCAGTCGTTCTGGAATAGAATTTTCAATTTCTTGAAAGTCTTGTTCGCCAGTCTGACTATGCACCTCAGCAAAGGCTTCAAATGGTGAGCCTGAGGCCTGAAGGGAAATAGTAGACTGTTTGGAAGTAACTTTCCTGGGTCCTACTAAAGGTTGAGATTCGACTTTCTTATAGATTTCGTCTTTGAATGTTGATCGACCAAGGGTCACAGGTCCCTTAGCTTTTTCTGGCTTTGGTAACGGTTTGGGATTTTTCTCCGGCTTTTTCTGCTTAGTCATGCACTCAATTTAACTACTAAGTTTTAAGCAGATAGCAGCAAATCTGAAGGAAAGCGGGCAAAGGAGTAGGGCTTTTACATGCTACGCACGTAGGTTCTTACCTTCCGTTTTCAAAACCCAATTCTTCCCTAGCAGGTTCGTACACTACTTTGAAAAAGACAAATGGCTACACTCTTTCCCCGGCAATGACGCCAAAATGTAGAGCTATAAAAAGGGTCTCTTTCACCTCTAGTTACCTCACATTAATATGTCAATCCGGGAACGTCTGGTTATTTCAAAGAGTGTCTCACTCTGAGGCTTAGCACTTGCTAGAGTAATGCTTGTAGTACAACTTGTTAAAAGCTACGAAAGTAAACTAATGCGAGTCTACAACTCAACTACTTCAAAAGACCAAATCACACCAAGTATTGCATCAGCCAAAGGTTCCGTAGCAATAACCCATCCTTTCCGTAACTAATGAGAACAGATCAAAGGTCTGGGAGCCAAATAGCAGATGCTAGGCTCACTACAGCCTGAGACCGTTCTTAATGAATAGAAAGAAAACAACAAGTAAAGGAAATAGCGATGAAATATAACAGCACATCAGCCAAGGGCTTGGTAGCAATAACACATCCCTTTCATAGCTGATGGGAGCAGATCAAAGGTCTAGGAGCCAAATAGCAGATGTTGGGGCTCACTACAGCCTGGGACTGTCCTTAAGAAATAACAAATTAGCAATCTGGAAATGGAACAACAATTGAAATGGAACAACAAATAAATGGAACAACAATTCAGAAATGGAACAGCAGTTGAAATAAGCAGTAACCAAGTTCCTCAAGCTATAATTCTAGTTAATCTTTCCAATAAAAACATCAATCCTTCAGTCTTAAAAGATGTACACCTACGATGGAACAACACTACCGATCAAAACCTTAGAAACACAACATACTCAACCTGCTTCTGTTATTGATCTAAATAAACGCATACGATTGCATCTCAAGATGAAGAACAGTAACATTCAATAATCATGTGAAAACAGACCTTTCAAGATAACTTGTTATAATGCTAAACACAATCATAATGAACTCTGTAATGGAGTGACAATGTCTTATGGAGATTAATCAATACTTAAAGGATTGATAAAATGACATAGCTTCAATACAAAGTTCAGAAACACGAGACGAGTTAAACATAACAGAGCATGTAATGTAATATTCTTAAAACACAGTAGATTACCAGATTACGTCTATGAACAAACCACACAGAAACTACGCGTAAGGTACAAGTGCAAGTGTCCTCCAGGGCCGGGCCCTTAGCCTCTAGGGGTACACCGCTTAAGATAGATCCAGGCTCAAAGATAAAAGAGTGAACAAGTCTGTATTAAGGCATGAAATAAAATTACAGGAACTCAAGTCTTCAACAGAACATCAAGATCATAGTTTTGATCTTCCTTAAAAGAAATTACATAAAGAACCTCCTCTGTAGCCAACAGTGCTATCCCTTTTATAAGGAAGATGGCGGAGATATCTAGATACAGAAAATAGATAAAATAACGATCCCTCAGGATCTAATATCCCGAGGGATTCGCAGAATCATTAATACTACATCACTTCTTTCCTTTTCTGCTCCATGATGGTATCTCCGCGTCCTTTCCTGGGTTGATTCATTTTGATCTGGTTTGCTTCCGGTCTCCCATCAAAGGGACAACAGTTAGCTCATCCTTGTTTTTACCTTTAGAATGGTCACCTTCCGTTTTTCCTCCCTCCTGCACATAGAAATGATGATTGTCAGTGTTTCTCATTAATCTTTCCTGTTTTGTTATAAATCCTTATCATTATCTAAATTTCCCATACAAAGGCTTTTGAGTTCTAATAAAAAGATACCAAAATAACCATCGAAACATACCTTCCTTGATACTCCACAACGGGTGCCCTCCAAACCCTTGTTAACTACGTGGAAAGAATATAACACAATGCAACATTCTCCCACTTGTTGTTTTCTTTCCACAGGGGGCCACAAGAGAGCTTAGTCATTTTCCCAGCCCTGAAATGCCCATTGTCTCTCTACACCAAGAGTACTTATCAGAGCTCACAGATTTTGTCAATGCATTTGCAGTATTCTTCAAAGTGTCCACCTTTACCAGCAACACCTTTTTGTCTTCTATCATATCCCTCAC
>APFE030696633.1:0-18513 GCA_000404065.3 Pinus taeda | reverse complement strand
ATATATATGTTTATAAATATTTATATGAAAGTTGCATATATCCAAAATTAGGAAGAATGATAGTCGTAATGATAATACTCATAAACAAAAAAAGGGGGAGAATGTACAGCCTCTCGATATCTATATCTATAAATAAATTTATATAATATAGGATATTCTATTATACGCAGAAAGAAAACAACCTAGAAGGGCGATTCTATTAATTCACTTTGTATGTTTTACGTTTTCCCTTTTTATGACCCAACAACCTGTTGGCCATGTATAATTCAGTGTAGTTATGCATGAAAGTTGTTACTAATTTCAATCCTACACTTCTTGTGGTTGTAAGTGTTTATGATCTCAGGGTATTTACATCTTAGCTCATCCTTAATATTAAATCACCATTTACCAAAAGATGAGTTATCTACTTATGACTTTTTGTTTCAATTACGCAACATTTCCTTATGTTGTCCATACATCTTATCAATGCAATCCAATAAGAGGACTTCTTGAAATTGATTGATACCAATTATGTATTTTATTTATATGATATCAATATGTTTTAAATAGATTCTTGGATACCATTTAGCTGGCCCTGTGGTCTATACCATTTGTGCCACTTCATCAATTACTATGGTTTGTACTCAAGGATACTTATAGGGTCCATTATGCATATTCATCAAAAGATGCATATCTCCTCAAAATTTGTTAAAGTTAAGTTTCCCCTTAATCATACTTTCTTCTAACTGAAGAACAAATCACATTGTAAGTGGATGCATTAAGCAAAGGATTAATCGGAACCACAATTTGTACAGTTATAAAGTCTTCTACTATAACCTTCAATTTTTCTTGTCTAGCCTGACTCTTAACATATTCATGCATACCTTTCCTATTTACTTCTACTATAACCTTCAATTTTTCTTGTCTAGCCTGACTCTTAACATAGTCATGCATACCTTTCCTATTTACTATTAGCAGATAAAAACATAAGAATGTCTCCTAACAAAATATAAATTCAATAAGGAACTGAAATCCCCTTCATGGAGGAAGAACCAAATTCTTACATGCTATGCATATTTGTAGGCATTGATAGCAGCATAACATTGATTCTACAAGTCACAAGCCAACAATCCTTGCTCAACACAACTATGCCAATCATCTAAGCAACAAAACATACAATCTATCACAACACAACAACAATTCCACATTACTTACCAATATAATCATTAGGTCAATCACGCTCTTTCCTTCTACAGAACATACTCCCCTTTAATAGGCATTGGGGTAACCAACATCTTTATGATTGTTGAGAAATGACTTTTCTTTCTTTCAACATGTAAGAGACTATCAATACCGGAATTCATGAGGAAGTGCTTACATGGAAGATTCGTATGACTCATTACTACGCAACTATACTATACCATTTGATAATACAACATTGTTACAAGTCTTATTACTGCACACACATGTGGTTGCATCTTAAATTCATCTAACTCATTAATATGCATGGATATTAAGAATGTTTCTCTTCAACATGTTTATTTTAATGACTACTTAACCAGACTATGGTAACAACATGTAAAACTATCCCTGAGAAGACATATATATATATATATATAACAATTAAGTCTAGGTACGACCATGGGCTTCCTACATTATATAATCCTCTTTTCAAGTATCACGTGAGATTTTTTTTATTCACCAATCCTTATTTAAATCTCTTACCTAATATAGTTTTCCACATGGTTCCTCAACTGGTACATGTTATGGGTTGTGTTAGAGGTTTTAAGCAAAAACTTTCTAATTTCTCTTCATCATTCACAATACCAATTTTGCCCAAGTTTTCCTCTAGTTTCTATCATGCATATATGTATAGCCTCACTACTAAAACTTATTTTTTTTATGATGACCTATAACAATAATAGGTAAAAAAATTAAAATCCTCACTTAGGAGAATCCTCCATAAAAATAATTATTAGCATGTTAACTCACATATTATAAAGCGAATACATGGCTTTTGGTGAGGAAATAATGGTGATAAGCCCCCAATATATTACAATTTATCCATTAAAATGCCATTACAGTACGAATAACCATATTAAAGGAGTCTTCTCTCAATGCACAACTACCATTTATGCACAACCACTCGCATGATGAGAATTATACCTTATTATCTATTGTGCATGTACAAATTCTTATGCTATGATAGTGGATGATGTTCACACCATCAGCCACAGATACCACCATATCATACACCCGCCTATTATGGAATTTATCTACACTATGTTTATTTTTATGTGTTCCCCAGAGTTTGATTCATTAACCTCACATTCATTTTGAATCAGAACGTACCACTAATTAACTCTATCCCTTTGCTCATTCCTTTTGTGCACACACACAATTTCAAAATCTATTATCTAACTAACTAACTTTGTAAGTCAAGCATACTTTTGTAACCAAACCTTCAGTAAACTTTATAATTAAATTAATTTTATTTAAGCCCCAAATATTCTTGCATGTGGTTCATCCCACCTTTTGTTTCCTTACAATAGTTCTATTCAAAACACTGCCACAACATTCGATACAACAACTTTAGATCCTTATAGCATCATTTCTATGTTTTGTATCAGAAGATTACAACAATAAATCTTACGTCAAGCTTCAATGCCACTAGGTTTCCTTTCACGTAGATTTTTTGTTTTTTTACCGGTAAGATTCAACTGTTGTCCACATTACATTTAGTTCATTATTATGTAAACACTATTATTCATACCACGGGATTCATATTCTTATTAATTGAATGACATAGAAGTGGAATGTGGACTTGTACATTGGGTCAACCTTTCGTCATACATCACAATTTGGGAGAGAGAAATCATAGCAGGAAGTTAACCAAACTCGTTGACAACCCCCCCACATGCATGCGAAAACTCCACACCAGCATTAATGAGACTTTTCTTTGAGCTTACTGTAACCAACATGGCTATGTATCATGATTATAATACTATAGGCATAGTCAAAATATGTTACTCTTTAAGCAACAAGTAAAAATAGTAAACAGAGCCTCATTAAATGACATTCTTATGACATGCATAACTAACTAGGTTAGCTTAATTAGATGCTAGTGTTAAGGCATGCATGGTACTTAACCTAATCCACTAACGATACACTTAGAATATTATTATGTGAGCATAAACATTTACCGAGCTATAACACAATACTAGAGATACCCTCTCAATATAGACATGCTAGGTACCTTCCTCAACTGAATGATTCTCAAATTATATTCACTGAATATCTTACAGACCAATATAAGTCTATTTCACAAGAAAACTTAGTACAAGTAGTTCCATTTATACTCACATACAACATCTAACATGAGTAGGAGGCTCCTTGGTCCAAGTATTAATAATGGTATATTATGTTTCCACTATTAACTCTACACTTCAATTTAAAAGGAGTCACATGCATAAACTACAATCATTCTCCTAAACATCATTAACCTAGATAAATATACTCATATATAATTGGTACATGTAAGTCATTCATGTGCTTATAGATAACACCACATTTACATATATGAGCTAAATGATTTAACTAGTTCAAGTTTAAATGAAGTAAATATTCATGCCATATTTACATTCACTCCTTGTCTAATATTATAAGCCAACCAAAATGGATCTTGCCTTCGCCCTTCCTTCAATAGCGCACCGCTGGCCTTTGGCCTCATTTCTTCATCTAGACATGATGAACCCTCCGCTTGGAGGATAGTGGAAGCCAATGTCTCCCTTGCCAAGAACATGCATGATGGTGGAAGTGACAATAATAACTAAAAATACTGCTACTCTTGAACCCTATACTCTTCCTTTTTTATTAATGAATTTGAAATTTGGCTATAAGAAGTGGAGGAACCACACAAAGGAAAAAGGAGAAGGATGCATGATTGAGCTTGCAGTGAATCATCTTTATAGAGAGGGTGTCGCTTTTATAGTAACCTTTTTCTCAATTTGGTTATTGGCATGACTTAGAAATCTTGTAGCTTATCCACTCTTTCCTCTTTAAATAACAATAAAAGCCACCGCCCATGTTAGCAAGGTTTATATGTCATAGTGGTTAGATAAGGATTATAGACCTGTCTTACTCCATTAATCTAGATCCTCATCCTATCCATATCTTTATTTAGAATAACACGGTGTTATGTGATAGCTTTTATCAACATGTCGGTAGATCACATTTCTAGATCCGTAAACTAGAAAGTTGGCTTTTAATAGTGCTATTGCTTGGATGCATTCCTTAAACTTACAACCATGGTTTTCTCTGAATAAATATACGACAACTTTCCCATGCCTTCATATTTGCAATAACGTAAACATACATGCAACTTTTTTATTTTTTATAATAGTGTTTGGGATTTCTCTCCTTTCTAATATTTGGATGGTGCTATTGCCTTACCCGCCGGCCATCATTCCATTTGTGAAAACTTCTAATTGAAATAATCATTGCTTTCTCGGCTTTCGCTACTTTTCTCATTCCTAGTCGGGACAATTATCAACACCCCAAGCGGCGGGTCACAAGGGATGAGCTTGATACGACGAGCCATGTGGATTTTCCCTGTAGTAGTTTAATAGGCCGGATTGTGAACTAAGAGTTCGAGTGCCTCACCCCCTTCTCAATTTACATCTCTACCCCTCTTATACTATGATTGATATCAAAGTCGTCAATCTCTCCTAGATCTTCCTGTGGGCTTGTCATAATCTAGCTTCAAAAGAACATTGGTTCTCCATTAATGGAGACTCCCCATATCCAATACACATTTTATGTGCACTTGGATTATATTTTTACACTCTTTTTTTTATTACACAAAATTGGCTCGTTACCGACTTATTAAAAGTCAAGATGATCCATGCGCGAGGAATTGTTTCACCCGATATTTAGGCTAAGTACCAAATCAGTCCAATATCACGGCAATTTTTACCTTCGAGCTCTAAGACAAGCACATGAAAAACTTTTGCAGGAGGTCATAATTTGGAGTTTGAAACACCAAAAGTCCTAAGTTCTTCAACAACATAATATGAGGAAGGGGGCTAGAGGGATAAATATGCCATCGAAATCATACCACATTTTTATACACGTAAGAGAAATGTTATTCAACAAACTAGTTCCTCCGATCCT
This sequence comes from Pinus taeda, assembly GCA_000404065.3. Lineage (NCBI taxonomy): Eukaryota > Viridiplantae > Streptophyta > Pinopsida > Pinales > Pinaceae > Pinus > Pinus taeda. The sequence goes on along the minus strand of APFE030696633.1, from coordinate 13,362 downwards.
TTTTATTGTTGACCAATTGTGGTAGAACATACTTCAAATTTAGTACATGATTCTTGGAGCCTTACTAGACTAGTTTCTTCACTTCAAATGATGAAAGAATGATAACATCATTAAATCCTCATTGGATAAGGACCGCTCTTCTATTTATCCATAAAACCCATCGGTCTTTATGTGATTTAATATCATCATAATATTTTATATGGAGTGGATTTGAATGTCAATGCTTCCACACTCCCATCATGCATAAGTCACTATGCACAGTTATACCATAATTTAGTCAATTTGAGATCCTTATTTTATAAGGACCATATAATAACATGTTATATACATAGTAAATTATATATTTTATCGGCTCCTAGCCGAATATCTTGCCAAGGATCAACTTTCCTCTATTGATCGATGCACTGGGTATTTAATACCCTCTTTCATGATTTAGTTACTATTAGTGGCATCTCGCTTTCTGGATTTTTCCATTTTCCTAGGTATTTTCTTGCAAATCTCATCTTTATCTCCCACCACTCTTTTCCACATAAAATCTTGCCTTGCTCTCCCGCAAATATTTTATATCTCATGGATATTTATCTCCCATCCATCCAATGGATATCCAATCCATCCAAGCTTATCTAGAATCACATCTAGAATATTATCTTGAAACATTCATCCGTATCCCATTCCTCATGGGATTTAGCAAGCATCTTCTCTCGCTTGGTGCTCTACCCCCCAAGTGATTTATTTTATTAATTCATTTAACAACGAATTTTCTTTTCATATTACATATCACCTATATTTCCTTCACTTAGGTTTACAACATTTAAAACCCAAGGAGGATATCACACGTAGATTTAAATTAGCTTAGGTTTACAATAATTTACTACACAAGGGAGGAGTGTTACAAGTAGCATACACATATTTTTACGCAGAAACCCTTAAAGGGAATAAATCACATTTTTTAGTATGTAGATCAAATGTCACCACTTGGATTGCATCAAGTTTTTAGTAAGCACCCTAGGAAGTGTGACCTCCATAATGTGCTTTGTTCGCCCCAACTAGTAGGAAGCACCAAATCCATATAATATTTACTTGCACCAATGAGAAAGAAATGCCAAATTCCTCTTTGATGGATATTTAGTTAACTTACAATAAGTACAAACCACTTGATTTTGCAAGCACCCACTTGCTAGAGGAAACAACCCGCAAGCTATTCTTTATAAACCAACATAGATGGAATCTTCAACATTCCAATGTGTAGGCCCCAACCTAAATATTTCATATGACTTTGATACTATATTTATAGGTGTCATATTTATATGCATTTCTCTCAGCTATATCTCTTACTCATTCTCATACATAGCCTCGGTCAGTTCTTAACGCTATGATCTCCTTAGTAGCCTTTTTCTCTACTCAACTAACTTAGCTCTTGTCTTTCTTTTCTCTTAAAACACATACAACAACATTACCCAGACCGTACTTCAGAGTCTAACTACATTGGCTCTATTTAAAGTCTTTAGTATAATGAATAAGGATTATATGTTGGTTTATTTTACTTTTGTGGGGCTTGAGTGTGCACTTCAGTATCACTCACCTTGCTAAAAAATAGGCTTCATTTACTACCTACAAAACTTGGGAGGATCCTCATTAATTGTCACATACCTTGAGAAGTATATTATAACAACTGCAATTAGCTACAAAATTGTCTTTAATTCATCAAAGCCATATTTTTCACTTTATTTAAATCTATGATCTTCCATGAGAGAGATCTCACTTAATAATGGGATCACCATCCATTTCCATGACATGTCTCATCTTTCACAGTTTATGCATTTGAATTGCCAGAAAAATGAAATCACATTTAATACTCTTAGAAAGGATTCCTTTCAAATGTACCAAGACTCAATGAGATAAATCTAACTCAATAATGGGATCACCAATCATTTCCATGACACGTCCGATATTTCATAGTGTCTGCAGCTGAATTACGATCAACATTGAATTACATTTAATATTCCTAGAAAGGATTCCTCTTGAATGTTCCAAGACTCCATCATTTCATGTTCATCAATTGATCTATTCTTTTGTAGTTTTTAAACACCAAACACTATGGGAAATTAACCTATAACTTCTCCTCTTGGTAAATGTTACATTTGACTAGGCTCAACCATTGCAACAATGATCGAGTGTTTATTCAACATATCATCTATATTGCTTATGACGTGCAAACAACAAGTTCTCTTATCCTCGAGTGTTTTAAAATTTATGGTGCACAACTACATAATTAACTCTAGCTTAATGTAAAGACCTTAATGTTATCGACGAAGTATATGTACAACAAAATTATAGAAATCATGTTTTGAAACTAAGGTAATTTAATTTGATGGATATAAAATTTCTTTCACATAATCCTTGGACTAGGCACAACATTATTTTTTCAATGACCTGCTTGGTTTACCAAGTTGCAAAAAACGTAAGTCTATCTATAAGGGCATAACAACTAGGGAGTGTCAACATGTGCCTGGGAATGCTAAGAAGTGTGAACACATGATAGACATACACAAGGCATGTTAGGCATGCCATGACATGCCAAGTGCTAAGACATGGAAAGTTATGCAAGGTGCTAGGGTGTGGTGCCAATGCATTAGAGGGAGTGCTAGGGAATGGTAGGAAACACAAGGGTGCACTAACTTCAATTGCATGGAAATGAATGAACAAGAGTGTGTGATAAGGAGTGTTATAAATTTCCAAGTGTGGTAAGGAGGGAGTGATAAGGCATGCTAGGTAGTGCCAAGGCATGCTAGAGTGCTAGGGAATCGTGCCAGGATGTACCAAGTGCCAAACTGTGCCAATGAATGCTAAAGAGTGTTAGTGAGTGTTAGGGAAACACAAAGGAGCACTAGGTCAAAATGCATGGAATGATTGAATAAGAGTGTATGATAGATAGTGTGAGCGAGTTCTAGGTGTGTTAAGGAGGGAGTGACAAGGTATGTTACGCAATGCTAACGCATGCTAGTGTGGTAATGCTAATGCATGCTAGTGTGGAAAAACAGCCTTTTGATTGGTTTATAGACAAGAAGTCATAATGTCGATGGAATACATAGTGCCCAGTGATCCTGGTCCGGGTGTCACAAAGGACCCTTCTAAGACCTTTTACTTCTATGATGTGTTAAATTGCATTTTTAAAAGAACATAAATGAATACATCTGCATACTCTAAAGAAGAGGAATATGACATTCATCAACACATGAAAACATAAGCCGTTGCTAAGGAGTTCTCCAGGAGAACACATATTCAAACAATAGTTATTGCATTTATTGAAAAGAGAATGCATATAAAATAAATAGAAGTTAAGTTTGATTTTATTGAAAAGGGACATATGCTTTATCGCATTGGCATACTAGCTAATTTCGAAGTTCTTGTGAAATAGTTATGCATTGCATGCATGATAGAAATAGTTAATGATATGCTTCTAGGCACGTAGATAATCATTCTAACTTTCTTGAGGATAACGTATTTTTTATATAGACATAAAGATAGTTTTCTTTTAGAAAAAGAGTGAATTCTTCATGTATGAAAATAATGACTTTATGAGAGATCTCTTGAAAACAAAGAAAAATATTCTTTCCTTAAAAGACACATATGAATAGTGTTCATGCAAGAACTAGAATCCATACATGTTTCATGAAGAGATTATGTGCATTGAAGTAAAAGTAATTGTGTTCGGAAAAACACATGTTGCATGCACATAAGGGTAGCTATTGTGACATTGGAAATATGATTTTGTGTGTATGTAGGGAAATTATTATGTTGAATCTCTGAAAATAATATCGATGTTAACTTTCTTGAAAATATTAATCTCTTGAAAAGATTGTCTTGCTAAGTGAGTTGGATCGATTTCTTGATTTTGGTGCATAAGGGATTAAGTTAACATTGTTATTATTTCTTGATTTTTAAGCATAAAGATGGGTATCTATAATAATTTCTTGAAAAGGGAAGCATGAGAAACTTACATATAGGAAGATAGAGAAATGAGGTTATAATGACTTCCTTTAAGGAAGAAGTATGTAATTTGTTACATGAAATGATGGTAGTATTATAGAGAAGGGAATATGTGTTGCACACATTAAAGAAGGGCTATTATGATAAGCTTTGATATGCACAAAGAATAGTCATTGTGATATAGAGATATGTTCTTTGTATGTTAGAGAAACTATGTTGAGTTCTCAAAAAATAACTATGTGAAAGGAACACATGTGCATAGGCATAGAAACAATAGTTTATTACATGTATGAAGGTATAACGATTGTGTTATACATTTTAGTAGTGCTAATGGGTTAGATCTCTTAAAGAGAAATATGCGTTAGTATGAATAAACATTGTGGAAGTAAAACAGGTATTTACTTGAATATATGTACTAGTTAATTAGTATGTCATGCTTTCTCATGCACATAAGTTGATGTTAAATTTCACTTTTAGAGGTTGATTATTGATTGATTAATATTGTATCTAATCTTCTTGCCAAAGCTTGTTGACGACAACAATGACAGGAAACGATGGCAATTTGTGCCAAAGAAAAGTGTTGTTTAACATTGTGGTAGGTAAAGAAATAATTGTCCATGCAGATGAGTACGAGTTGCGGGATCGTACATTGATAGAACAATCACGCCACAAGGATGTAGCAAGTGGCAATATCTAGGTAAAGGGTTTCATGAAAAATGTAATAGCCTTAGCTAGTTTTATGACACTTTAATGATATTTTATTGTAATATTTTATAGCAATGGATAAGGGATGGAATCCCTTATAATCCATTGAGTGAGGGGTGAAAACCATCATGAGTGTTTAATAATAAGATTAAACATTTGCTGGTTTTCATGCTACGGTGTTTCCAGGGTATATCAGTGTTCAATTGTTCAATGTTGTGATTGCTTATTGTGTCAGTTGATGATATTGAATCCTTGATGATGATGACTCTTTATTTGATGTGATAATCATAATGTTAAGTATGTGATTAATTAATATGTTTAAGGAAAGCAGGAAATAGATGCAAGGTTCATCAGACAATTTATGTTATTGTACTACAATAGTGGTTGACAATGGTTATGTTACTTACTGTTCTCTATTGATATTTACTTTATGTTCTAAGAAGATCATATCTAATATCTAATTGTTAATGAGGAATGTGCAGTTGTGATTTGGATAATTACTTGTGGGTAATTTTTGTAAAAAATTCTAACTCCCTGCTTTTACATACTTTATGTTCTAAGAACATCATATCTAATAATTAATGAGGAATGTGGAGTTGTGATTTGGATAATTAATTGTGGGTAATTTGTGTAAAAAATTCTAACTCCCTTACATGTGAGGTTACCGGGTATGTTACAAGAATTATGGAACTCAAGTTTTGGAATTGAGGTAACTTATTTTCATGGATATGAATTGTTTTGCATATAATTTGTAACAAAATTTGTTTTTAAGTTTATAAAAGTGGTTTTAAGTATTTGTATTAACTTTTATTTAATAGATAGATTTTATATTTTATTTGACAAAAACGTCTTGAAGCTTATTCGACGGGTCAACACATGTCGATCAAAAAGTGTCATTTTATTAGTCACTAGGTAGCATCCCCGGGTTCCTTGATATCATCCCTGTCCAACCCAGCAAAAAACTCATATTTTTTCGTGCTTAAACCGTGGCTGCTCATTACCCCGAATAACCAGCACGAATCTGCTAACTTACTTCGGCCGAGTACGGGGACCACCCAAGACTGACTCGCCCATACAGCTTTCTAGAAACCACCCCTAGGCCAAGGATCGATGGTCACTTATCAATCTAACGAGTGCTTTATCGGGTGAGGGAAAGGTTCGAGTGAGGGAGGTGAGAGAAAGAAGGTTGCATATGGAGGGCTTGGGTACTTGAATGAGTTGATTGACACTACCAAGCACGAATTCGATTATATGTGTTAGCTTCACCTTCCTATCGTCAGGCGAGGGCCCCCTCACCTTCGCTCACTCAGGTGAGCACTCTACATATTCCCTCGGGGGGACCAAGCGGAGTATGTCAGGTAGGAATGATACTTACACTAGTAGCCTGTAGGTCTTCATATTAGTGGCATCAAAAAAACCCTAATAATAAATATATATTTATTAAAAAATAGTAATAATAAATATATGTTTATGATACATTATAAATAAGGAGTTGGTGTAACTATTTAATTATATGACTAGTTGATAAACATTGCAATTTTATGAATTTATTGTTTTTTTGTTAATTACTATATTAAAAATAAGTCAAAAATTTTAAGAATAAAAAAATGTTGTTTTTAATTAAAATATTATGACGGAATTATGAAAAATTGATTCATGAATTCATTTACTCTTAAATATAAGAAATTGTCATAAACTATTATAGTTAAGATTATATGATGTGTTAAAAATATTTTTCATTAACTATATTAAAAGATTCATTTTTTAAATTTTCAAGTGAAATCTATATTTAACTTGTAAATTCTAATATATAGTAAAAAATAATTTTTAAGAAACACTGTGATATTTTTAATTACACTTATTCAAAATAATATTGTTCCAATATCTAATTTAGAATTCAATATACAATTTTAAAATAAAATAAAACAACATATAGTTTGTATTATTCATTTTCTTCCTCAATTGTTTTTATACTTATGCATATATGAAGTCTCCATGTTTCAAAGCAAAAAAAAAACCAAGATATTCAAATTTAATACTTGTCAAATGAATGAAGATTGAGTTATATATATATATATATATAACATGAAACTCAAAGTATACACAATTGGATGGAAAATTCAATAACATATCCTCCATCCAATAATAAATCCACAAACACAAACCTATCACTTAAGGTGATAGAAATGAAATACTTTCACTACATAAAATCTAACTTCTTATCTCATCACAATTCAAAAAAATATATATACAACACTCCATTATAAAAGTGACCCTGATTCTAAAATCAAAAATACAATTTTCAATTCTACCATCTTCATAAATATAAAGTTATATTCCCTTATAAATCAAACACTATCTATTCTTCTGATCAAGAAAATAAAAACATTATATAAACTCGATGTTAAAAGCAAAAACATTATTTAATATTTAACAAATTTTTAAATTTATGAAAACAAATTGTTAAACTATACTTAACAGCATTAAATTAACAACGTTAAGATTAAATCGCTTAAATACTAAATCACTTTATTAACTCATAATAATTAATATTAAATCACTTCATTAACTCATAATAAGTAATTAAAAGGTCGCCTGGAGAACTACTCTTCTTGCAAGTCTCAATTAGATTTAGTGTTCAAATTCTACGGTCTTATGCAAAATACACACAACTCATATAAAAAAATCCAATTTTGCCCATTTTTTTGGCATAATAAGCTTTCAAAATATTACTCCATGCAGTTAGCGCTTGATCTGCGTCCTCACTGCCACATTCGGATTCTTCACAGCCAAGCTCATCATGGCTTCACCATAAAGCGTTCCATTGAGCTCTGCTATGAAGACTCCGACTGTGGGACTGAGTGCGCTGAGCTTCAAATCCAACCTCTCATTAATGTCTCTACAACAACAACTCGATTGTAGGGCGCTTACAACTCATGACAATGGATTGTATCGTCTGATTGCATAGTGGGGCTGAGCTTCAATGTCTCAGCCAATCCAATCTCTCATTGCATAAGGGGCAATGGATTGCATAGTGGGACTGAGCTTCAAATCCAATCTCTAATTGCATGGTGGGCAATGGGTTGTACCTTTTAACTTCATTCAATCTCTTTGTATTCTAACGGCATCACGTAACGTATCCGTTATTCGATGGAGTTCACAGTTAATTATGAATCTGAACTATACTATAAATATCGTTGTTCGCAACTTAATTGCGATCTATAACTATAATAATCCTCAGTTCTCTCTTAGATAGAGTACAGTTGACTGTAAATAATCTTCAGTTGACTGTTGTAGTTACTATCGGTGCGGATTTAACTTTAAGGGTATCAAAGTTTGCTGGGCGACCGGGCGGGCACGCACGACGGGCGCATGCCGAACGTGCATGTGATGGCTCCGTCGCACAAAATGCGACATTACTCCGAACAGGTTTGCGACGATAAGCGAGCGACTTGGAAATATGACCGAGCGTTGAGAAAAATTATATGGCATGAGGAGAGGCTTGCATTGGCAAGGCCGACAGCCATGATAAGGTTTTAGGGCGCGTTTGTGGTGGAATTGGGGGTCGGCCAAGGGCCAACCACCCCCACACACAACCAGGCTTGGAACCTATAAAGAGGTGAGCGTGTGAGCTCATTTCACCAACGAAGATCATTGCATATCTTCACAACACAAGTGGAAACTGCGCACAAGGAAGGAAGTGCGCATTTCTCAGGCGCACTTGCCTTGAAGACTTGGACGATTGCCTAGATAAATATACTCATGTATAATTGGTACATGTAAGTCATTCATGTGCTTATAGATAACACCACATTTACGTATATGAGCTAAATGATTTAACAATTTAAAAGGGTTAGAAGTAACCACACAACATTTTTCATGCAAGTAGTAACTAAACAGAATGGTGGAGAACATCAGTAAATCTACTATAATTTAAAACTAATTTCCTTTATATATGAAACATATAGATCCATTATCATAGGCATTCATTGCTACCAGGTTTATCAAAATAAATAAGAGGTAAGGTCAGAGGAAAGATTTAGTAGATTATGAGCCACAATTAGGAAATTTTTCATCTAGCGAAAGGTGAATAAGAAATTTGAATTTCACGTCCTTGAAATTTCAAATACCCAGGGAATCAACTGGTTCAAGTTTAAATGAAGTAAATATTCATGCCATATTTACATTCACTCCTTGTCGAATATTATAAGCCAACCAAAAATGGATCTTGCCTCCGCCCTTCCTTCAATTGCGCATCACTGGCCTCTCGCCTCATTTCTTCATCTAGACATGATGAAGCCTCCACTTGGAGGACAGTGGAAGCCAATGTCTCCCTTGCCAAGAACAGGCATGATGGTGGAAGTGACAATAATAACTAAAAATACCGCTACTCTTGAACCCTATACTCTTCCTTTTTTATTAATGAATTTTAAATTTGGCTATAAGAAGTGGAGGAACCACACAAAGGAAAAAGGAGAAGGATGCATGATTGAGCTTGCAGTGAATCATCTTTATAGAGAGGGTGTTGCTTTTATAGTAACCTTTTTCTCAATTTGGTTATTGGCATGACTTAGAAATCTTATAGCTTATCCACTCTTTCCTCTTTAAATAACAATAAAAGCCACCACCCATGTTAGTAAGGTTTATATGTCATAGTGGTTAGATAGGGATTATAGACATGTCTTACTCCATTAATCTAGATCCTCATCCTATCCATATCTTTATTTAGAATAACAGTGTGTTATGTGATAGCTTTTATCAACATGTCCGTAGATCACATTTCGAGATCCGTAAACCAAAAAGTTGGCTTTTAATAGTGCTATTGCTTGGATGCATTCCTTAAACTTACAACCATGGTTTTCTCTGAAAAAAATATACGACAACTTTCCCATGCCTCATATTTGCAATAGCGTAACCATACATGCAACTTTTTTATTGTTTATAACAGTGTTTGGGATTTCTCTCATTTCTAATATTTGGATGGTGTTATTGCCTTACCCGCCGGCCATCATTCCATTTGTGAAAACTTCTAATTGAAATAATCACTGCTTTCTCAGCTTTCGCTACTTTTCTCATGCCTAGTCAGGACAATTATCAACTCCCCAGGCGGCGGGTCACAAGGGATGAGCTTGATATGACGAGCCATGTGGATTTTCCCTATAGTAGTTTAATAGGCCAGATTGTAAACTAAGAGTTCGAGTGCCTCACCCCCTTCTCAATTTACATCTCTACCCCTCTTATACTATGATTGATATCAAAGTCGTCGATCTCTCCTAGATCTGCCTGTGGGCTTGTCAGAATCTAGCTTCAAAAGAACATTGGTTCTCCATTAGTGGAGACTCCCCATGTTTCACCCGATATTTAAGCTAAGTACCAAATCAGTCCAATATCACGGAAATTTTTGCCTTCGAGCACTAAGACGAGCACATGAAAAACTTTTGCAGGAGGTCATAATTTGGAGTTTGAAACACCAAAAGTCCTAAGTTTGTCAACAACATAATATGAGGAAGGGGGCTAGAGGGATAAATACGCCATCGAAATCATACCACATTTTTATACACGTAAGAGAAATGTTATTCAACAAATTAGTTCCGCCGATCCTTTTTATTGTTGACCAATTCTGGTAGAACATACTTCAGATTTAGTACACGAATCTTGGAGCCTTACTAGAACAGTTTCTTCACTTCAAATGATGAAAGAATGATAACATCATTAAATCCTCATTGGATAAGGACCACTCTTCTATTTATCCATAAACCCCATCAGTCTTTATGTGATTTAATATCATCATAATATTTTATATGGAGTGGATTTGAATGTCAATGCTTCCACACTCCCATCATGCATAAGTCACTATGCACAGTTATACCATAATCTAATCAATTTGAGATCCTTATTTTATAAGGACCATATAATAACATGTTATATACATAGTAAATTATATATTTTATCGGTTCCTAGCCGAAGATCTTTCCAAGGATCAACTGTCCTCAATTGATCGATGCACTGGGTATTGAATACCCTCTTTCATGATTTAGTTACCATTAGCGGCATCTTGCTTTATGGATTTTTCCATTTTCCTAGGTATTTTCTGGCAAATCTCATCTTTATCTCCCACCACTCTTTTCCACATAAAATATTGCCTTTCTCTCCCGCAAATATTTTATATCTCATGGATATTTATCTCCCATCCATCCAATGGATATCCAATCCATCCAAGCTTATCTAGAATCACATCTATAATATTATCTTGAAAGATTCATCCCTATCCCATTCCTCATGGGATTTAGCAAGCATCTTCTCTCACTTGGTACTCCACCCTCCAAGTGATTTATTTTATTAATTTATTTAACAACACATTTTCTTTTCATATTACATATCACCTATATTTCCTTCGCTTAGGTTTACAACATTTAAAACCCAAGGAAGGATATCACACGTAGATTTAACTTAGCTTAGGTTTACAATAATTTAGTACACAAGGGAGGAGTGTTACAAGTACCATACACATATCTTTACGCAGAAACCCTTAAAGGGAATAAATCACATTTGTTAGTATGTAGATCAAATGTCACCACTTGGATTGCATCAAGTTTTTAGTAAGCACCCTAGGAAGTGTGACCTCCATAATGTGCTTTGTTAGCCCCAACTGGTAGGAAGCACCAAATCCATATAAATAGATTATTGTTTTTTGGCCTCCCCTAACAATGCTGGAACCTATGGACCTCATTGCCATGTTCAATGGGCTGTGAAAACCGCGATTCGCTCCAGAAAACCAAAGGCGATGGGAACGAAAAAAAAACCAGTGCTGGAAGCTATGGATCTCACTCCCATGTTTGATGCGCTGATCTATGATCATTCACACCAGAAAACCCCGATTCGCTCCAGAAAACCTCGTAGATCATTCGTGCCAGGAAACCCCGATTCGCTCCAGAAAACCTCGATTTCGAATAGAAAAAAGGTGGAATGAGGGGAATTGGGAGGATAACCAGAAAAAACGCGATGGGAATGAAAAAGGGCCAGCGCTGGAACCTATGGATCTCGCTCCATCTTCAATATGCTGACCATAGAACATTCGGTCTGGGAAAACCCCGATTTGGAATAGGAAAAAATGTGGAAGGAGGGGACTTGGGAGGACAACCAAAAACAGAAAAAGACGTGGTGGGAACGAAAAAGGGCCAGCAATACCAGATCTTCCATAAATTGAAGCTATTGGTGGCAAGAGAGAAAGAAAGTTCACGGGTCAGGGAGGCAGTGCGACAAATATATGTGGCTTATAAAGACGCAACACAGAGGTTAGTTGATCTGTCTGAACTTACCCTCACCAACTTTGACATTGTCTGCACTGTTTATACACATTATGTGAACAACGGACCCTAACCCCCTTATCTATGTAATGGGACCACGTCATAGTTAAGAGTCAATAAAGCCCATATTAATAATTGTAAGTGTTAATTCTAATTAATAAAGGAAGCCACAAGTAGTGCAAATGGGCCGACGTATTATAATAAACGGTATTGACCCGTGGTATTACTTGTAGGAGTCATATATATAGGATAGTAACCTCCTGTTGAGGAGCATCGTTGTCTTATCTTTGTAATCGAAGCTTGCTCTATTGGAGGTTGCCCCCTCGAAGAGCAAGTGAACGATTACCTTTGAATAATAAGTTTCGCTATTCTGTGCTCTGGATATATTTTCTTCGCATAATTCGTCTTAATTCGTCTCTTTTTCTTCGCATTATTTTGTATTTGGGTATCATTGCAGGTTTAGGAGCTAACAAGTGGTATCAGAGCTCTTTCCAGGGCCGGTGGGATCTCCAATTAGTAGAATTTTTTTTTTTGGCTCGAGACGTGTTCTGGCGTCTTTAAACCACGGGATCTGTCGTTGAGCGCATAAATCTGCGAATTTGAGGAGGCATGCACGCAGGAAATATTGGGCCGAGTACTATTGCCAGACCCTTATGTATATTGCGATCGGTAGCACCTGACACTCCCCAAAGACCCTAGTTCCTTTTTTACTCATCATCTCTTCCAGATCCGCTTGAGCAAAGGAATGCAACAGCAACAGACATCGGTCCCAACCAGCCAGTTCTCTCAGATCCAGCAGACCAGAAGCATTGTTCAGGGTTCCTATACCAGGGTATAATTTTCGCAGGACTTTTGGCCGCATTGACAGTTTGAGGATTTGGCGACTTATTGGTCATATAGCCCATTAAAATCAGAACGACGAGCTGAGCACGGTGGTACCATTTAATTAATTGGGCAAAAAATTTTTTTGGCGGTCCCACTTTTTCATCACAACGGTGTATGGTAGAAACTAGAGCTCAAGCGATGGCCAATGAAAGGATGGACAAACTGGAGGAAACGGTGAACAAAATCCACACTCAGCTGGACAGAATAGATCTGGATAACATGGAAAAATTGTTGAAAGGAGTGAGTCTGCAGCTACAGAAATGGCAAGGAGAGGGCAAGGAGGAATTAAGGTCAAACGGCAAGGAGCAAGTCCACGAGGAGGGGTATAATGGCTATGACGGCATTTACGGTGAATCTAGCCACTCTCCTCACGACTGGCACACTCATTCACCACGCAATCAACGACTTCCTAAGTTGGATATGCATAAATTTGATGGGTCTCACCCAGCAGCATGGCTATCACACATGGACCAGT
>APFE030696632.1:0-21875 GCA_000404065.3 Pinus taeda | reverse complement strand
GACACAATCAGCAGGCAGTTCTATGCGAGAAACTAAAAAGAGGTATAACTAACTCCCCTTCTCCGCTTTCCCCAATCATTAACTAACTTCCCCAAAAGAGGTCAAGATCTGCTTGATACCTCTTAAGTTTCATCATTTTCATAACAATAACTCGAGTAAAGACCTCCCTTACTCAAAGATGTTCCATACTTTCTCTAAAGAATGGTTCTACCCCCTTGTAACAGCCTAAGGTCTCCTGAACTTAGCGCTTTCTTACCACCTCCATATTAACCACTAACATTATTACTTAACTCCCTATTGTTCCCGTCCCCCTACTAATATTAAGTAAATCTTCCCCTATGTATTATCCCTCCCCCTGGTTGAAAAATAACCATAAGTACCCCCCGGGAATTGCTCAGTTTACCTTAAACTTAGCAAGAACCCTAAACCTTCAAACCATCTTCCAGATACAATGGACTCCTTCCAGAGTATAAAACCCCTCTGAGGTCATCGGACCCCTTCCGAAACCTCAAATTCCCTTCGCACCCACTTACTTACTCTTTCCGCCCAAAACTTACACTCCGCAAACCCTTAAAAGCCAAATCACATCGCAAGATCGTAGTTTCCTCTCCATGCAAGTTATGACCCATCTGTCACCACCCAACGCGATATCGCGATATCGGCGGTCGGCGGACGCAAGCGCCAAATGTCCAACTCAAACACCCTCCGTTCACCGCCGATGCGATATCGCGATCGCGTCGGATCTAGTTCATCGCATCACCTTCAGTATCAGCACCTTGCCATGTCATTCTGTACCAGGGACCCACCATAGCTGACGTCATCCACCGTACAGATGACGTTAGCAGCCAGAAAGCCGAAACTTCGCACAGGAAGAAAAATCGCACTTCGGAGCTCCAGAACAAGAAACAGAGGCAGTTTTCGATGCACGATTAGCGCGAAGCACTAATCACGCAACGCTACGGGAAATAGGCTGTTTCAAGGAATATTCGGGGAATCTGTTGATTCCTTAGCCCGTTGTGCGCCGAAAAAGCCCGAAAATCGCCCGTTCGTGCAAAAGAGATCCGGTTTAAAGACAACAGCAGATCAATGATAGAGTTTAAAGTGTATCAGATCAAATCATCAGGCATCAAGCCTGTCAAAGAGTATCAGTAGACGACGGAAGCCATCAATGTAGTGGCAAAGAGTATCAGTGAAAATCTTGAGCAGCAGTCCGAAGCAGGAGAACATTTAATACCTTCCAGCAGATTCAAAGAAAGAGGGCGAAGCCACTCGAAGCCCTAAAATCATAATTATTGCACATTTAACTCACAACAGAGCAGAACTACAGTTCCCAAAGCGCAATAATTCCAGCAGAACCGCATCTAGCCTCCAAGGGCCACACTGTCACCTTTTCTGATTCAGCTGCCCCTAGCACAGCAAAAAAGATTTACTTGGATTTAATTCCAGCAACACTTAGATTTTTGAAAAGTTTTCTAGCATACCTATTTAGGTCAGTTGTAATGAATGTATTTCCAATATTTTGCTTATAAATACCACCCTGAACAATGTTGTGAGGGGTTGGTTGGTTGGTAGTAGTTGGTTAGTTTCCTTCCCAGCATTTTCTCCGAGCAGAGACCCGCACTGTAACTGTCATATTTTCTATAATCAAAGATTGTTGAAAGCATGGATTGCGAAACTACTTGATGTTTTCTCTTGGCTAAGGAATGATTACGGAATTCTTGTGCTTCTACATGATTCAATAAATGTTTCTCTCGTTTGTTAAATTTTATATTTTTAACCACCGTTCTGCCTTCTAAATTGCAGGAAAAAAGAATAGCTTAAGAATTGTTTCACTACACCTTAAGTTCAATTTCTGCATTTTTTGATGTTTTCTTCATAAATAGCTATGAGCATGTATACTTAAATGATCTTGTTTACGCTGTTTCTTTCACATATGAATGCATGTTTAGGAATTCTTAACTACTCCTGGATCCCATTCATCCATTTCTCCCCTTTTTCAGCATGATGAAATGATTCTCCTTTGCCTTTCATCCCCGATTTTCATTCCGTACTTTCAGTAGATTGATAATTGTATCCTGTGTGGCTATCCCGCTCCATAATTCCCCTGTGACCAAGAAAATGCAATAGCAAGCCTCAATCCGTGACTCCATGCCCAATGGTTCGAAATTTATCACACCTTACCTTGCCTCTTTGTTTGAGAATCCTACCTTCCATCCAATCACAAACAAAACTCCCTTGAAGCCGGAAAGCTAGCCTAAAATCATCAACAAAAGTTGAACCATAAAGAGAGAGAACCTGCAATCCAAAGATTGGTTTGTGGTTACCTTGGTCGTATCCCTATAAGGAGCCTAGGGACAACCTGAGTGATAACACATTCCACTAGACCCTAATGAGCTAGGTTCCAATGTGGAAAAATAACAAACCCTATATTACCAAAACTTCAAGGGTTCCGTGATTTCAGACCTTATCATTCCATCCTAACAAGTTAAGATTTCCCGATGATACCAAAATCCCAAATATGAAATCATCAATAAAGACTTTAACTAGCATTTCACAATATCCCTAGTTAGTTTAGGGTTTTAAACATTCACAATAGCATACCCTTCGGTTATGGTTTTCTAAAACTTGTCTAGAGTTCTACCAAATCATATTAGAGTGGGGTGGGTATATTTATCAAGAGACAAATTACCCAAACAAGAATCACTAGGATTCAATACTGCTAGTCATAACAAGGTTAATAATAGATCATCAAATGAATAATATTTTTAATCAATGAATTCAAAGCATACCTTTGTTTCTTGACTAACCTTGTCTTGAGAGATCCTCCTTGCGATATTTTCCCTAATCAATAGAGGAAGAATGGTGATTAGTATTTAACCTAATCAAAACTAAAAGAATGAATGAGCCCAAAACTGAAAAGACATGCGATACTTATCTATTTCCAATACAATCTTGTTAATGGCCAAGAGATCATCCCTGAGTCTAGTTATCTTCACAAAGAAGGTTTCCACAATATCTTCTTTAGTCATCTTCTTAGTCCTCAACTCATTCTTCAAACTTGTTACTTGACCAATGTTACTAATAGTGAATAACTTTGACAAGGCTTCATACATCTCATGAGCATGATCGATGTTAGCTATGAATGGGACAAGACTGTCTTTTATCCCTTCTACAATCAGAGTCATAGCCACCAATTCTATATCCCTGAATTTCGCTTTGTCGACATCACTGGCTTCTTTTGTATGCTTCTTTACATTTCCTTTAGCCAAGTCTAACACCTTGTTATTCTCGAGGATTAGGTCAATCCTGTTCTTCTAGGGTTTGAAGTTAGATGCTCCCTCAAGCTTGATCTCCCCCTTGATAGAGTTAGACATCTTCCTTGAATATGATAGTCTCCTTCCCTGAAATAGTGCCTATGAATGGATTTGCATTTTTCTTTTTTCTTCACCAAAGCTCTGATACTCCTATCAGTTAGAGAAATCCGGTGAACATGGTGTTGATTGGAACGGACATGTTGGAAGAGATGGAGCAAGAAATGCATGTAATCAAGAAGAATCTAAAGGGAGAACATGATAGGAAGAAGAGCTATGCAAATCGGAACATAATGTTCAAGGAGTTTCAGGTTGGGGAACATGTGTACTAACGCATCAAACCGAAGAAGAGCTCCTTGCGGATTGGATCATGTGCCAAGTTGGCACAACAATTTTGTGGACCTTTTGAAATTATTTAGAGGATCAAACCAGTAGCATATCGAATTGCACTACCTCTGACAGTGAAAGACCATGATGTTTTCCATGTGTCATTTCTTAAGAAGTATGTTAAATATGTTGATCATGTGATTCAATAGTCTGTATTGCAAGTGGAGTCAAAAGGAGAATTCTATCTCGAACCACAGTGTATATTACAAATAAAAATGCTCATGTTCCAGGACCGAGCAATCGAGCAGTTTAAAGTGTAGTGGAAGCACTTTGGGCACAATGAAGCGATATGGGAGATGACAAATCAAAGGTGGGCTATGTATCCTTCATTGTTTGTCGGTTGAGGCAAAGTAGTTTTGGTATGATGTTTGGTATATGATTTTTCATATGTTTGGGTGATGTTTTGATATATGTACATATGTATGTGGATGTAAATGCCACAACGAGCTAAGTTGTAAAGGTACAATAAGAGGTATGGGTTTCATGTTATTATGATGCTATGTTGTCATGTTGGTTTACTTATCAGCAAGGCGATCATTGTAAATACTACAACGAGCTAAGTTATAAATCTCCATAGGAGTATGTTTTCTTTTTAGTGGTTTTGTTGAGGTATAGGTGTGGTTGAACACCAAGGACAAAGTCCCCCAGGGGGGTGGGCGTTGTACCAACCCTGGTGAAAACTCCATGTAATAAAAGTTAATAAAGGAAAAATAATAACCAAGTTTGATAGGAAACTTATTCCAAGCTGAATGTTGGGAAAAAAATCCTAGTGTGGGCATTCATTGGTTTATTATGGCTAAGGAAATTGGCAAAGGCTTTGGAAAGGAAAAATGACATTTGTGGCACATTTATTTATGAAAATAATGGAAATTAGGAGAAAAGGAAGGTGAAAGGTCACGGATTACATGTGAGGGGGAAAATGAAGGAAAATAATGGAAAACAAAGAAAATAGAGGCCTCATTAATAAAAAGGCTTTTGAGGACTAGTTGCTACCTTTTTTCAGTTCAATTTTGGAGCTCTCCCTCTCCCCCACTCTTGGACGCTTGTGTTTTCTTGGAGCACTTTGGTATTGGATCAAGGAAGGAAAAGAAGACAAGAGGAAGGAAGGAGTAAACAAGGAAGAGTAAGATCATGTCCCTATAGCAGGATTCTTTGCAGGTATCAATTTGCATGTGTGATTTCCTTGCTATATTGGGCATGCATGGTATTGCATGTGGTTCTTTGTTGTCATGGCATGGGTTTTTATAGCTGTGGCAGTGTTTTCAACCTAGCCTTGCCATTTTCAGATAGCCATGGTGTGATGGGGTTCTCATATTTCCGTTGAGCTGGATTTCTTGACGGATTTTTAGCTGGGTGAGGTGGATCTCCAAAAGAAAGAAAACATGGCCTAGTGATCCCTAAACCATACTGTGGATTGTGGTAAAGCTATTGGCCTAGTGACCCCTGAACTAGACTGTGGGTTGCGGTAAAGACAAGTATTGTGTGCCTCGGTGTGCCTAGGAATCCTTGACCAGTTAATGGAGGGATATACGGTAAATCCTAGAGCTGGTTGCCCTTGATTATGCCTAGGAATCCTTACCAGTGAATGACAGGATATACAGTAAAAACTAGAGGGTGGAGTCTCGGTTGGGTCTTAGTGATCTGATGTGAATTGCGGTAAATCATATACACTAGGAGACATGGAAATTATTCATGGTGTAGGAGGAGAAATTTGGTGGCATCCATCCTTGTTTTATGGCCTAGTGATCCAGGATGGATTATGTATAGCTTGGTTCTATTAATGAGGGTGATGTGGTGTAGCCTTGGGAAGCCCTGGTTGAGTTTGGTTTTAAGTCTCACATTCATGATTGGAATATGGCACGGGGGTGATTGGCTAAAAGGAAAATTTGGTTCAGTCAATCTATGGTCGGGTGGTTTGTGGAAGTCCCAAACCTGGTTGGCCTTTGCATCAGTAATATGAGGTTATTTCACCTTGTTAATTCATGAGTATTATAAGGGTTTATATGTAGATTATATGGTTGTTAATTCCTTGGTATTTTTGTTGTTATTATGTTGGTTATGAACATGTATTATGATAGTGTATTTGTATGTCTCTCATCATGTTTTTAATTGCAAATGTATGAACAATGTATCTATGGCCTAACAGATGAAATTGCAACTAATGTGTTGAGGCGTCAATGCTTCTTAGTGATTCTCAAATAAGTATGAGACCCCTATGCTCAGTTTTGCTGTTAAGACCTGCAGCATTCATTTTTGTGACATGTATGACGAAATTCCTACCATGCCTTGTAGGGGTCCAGTCTAGTCCTTGTTGATGTTTTTACAAATGTATCTTTGTTCCAATGTGATATTTCATTTATGATCCCATCATTTATTTTTGGGCGGCGACTTGGGATCTAGCCCTCAAAAAGTCGTAGAAATCTCGAAGTTGTAGGCACAACACTGGGGAAAAAAGTCCCTATAAGCTCCCTTGCCCTTGTTGTGGGAGCTTCTAGATCCTCCCAAGTGCACCCTTGTCCATATCAAGGGAGCATCCAGGGGTTTGATTCACTAAAATGTTAGTTGGTCTCAAGGCTGGTTCCCTGAGTAGTTAGGATGGCTCCTGGGAGTTTTGTTGCTAATGTGGAGGGTTTGTATGGTGTGTTTCCGTCAATTCTACTTACTTAAGGTGAATTAGGAGGTTTAATCCCATTATAGTGTCCTCTCATCACATATTTACCCTGGTTGGTCAGTTACTTGGGTAGATGTGGGATGAGGGTGTTTTAGAATTGACTTAACCAAGTCTACATGTCATGAATGCATATCTAAACAAAGAGATATGCAACTTACTTGAGAATCATAAAGAAGGTATAATGCCCTCTCAGTATAGCTGAAATAACATCTATTAGGTCATCCATTCAATAAACATTCATTTACCAATCAAATCATGATAAGAACCATAACTTGAATATGTCATGAAACCATTCTTATAACCAACATATAATTAGATTAATAACAATGATACAACAAACAACCATCAAAGCCACATCATAAAAAGTACATTTAATCATAAAATACAAGAGGAAATTAGATCTTACTAACACATGCAAAAGCCAACCAAGTCAAGGACTTCCACATACCACATGACCATAGATTGGGTTGAACCAAATCTTTATTTCAGCCAATCACCCACATGCCATATTCCAAGGATGAATGTGGTATCTCATGGGATAAACCAATCCATAAACAATCAAGGGAATCTATAGGTTAAAGCAATTCCACCCTCAACCTACTTTGATCTCACCTAAACCGCTCCCGAGATCACAAAACCAAACCTAGCTTGAATCCCTTCACCATCACTTAAGGAATTTTCCAATCTCCACCCACCTATTTAGGGCTTCCTGGAGAAAACCATCTCCAGCCCCGACCCTTGGGATTTTCCTGAGACCACCTCACCTAAATCCAAAACCTTTCAGCAATCCAAAACCCAACCAAAGATGAATCCCATCACACCATGGCTATCCAAAAATTGAAAGGCAAGGCTGAAACCATTGTTAAACCCAAAAAAACCCATGCCAATGACAACAGATGAACCAAATACACACAAGCATGTACCATGCATTCCAAACCAACTAGGAAATCATACATGCAACTGGTTACCTGCACGTATTCTCATCGAAGCCACGTGATCCAGCTCTTCCGTGCTTGTCCTTTGCTTTGCCTTTCCCTTCCTTTACTTGCTTTCTTGCTTTCTCCTCTTGATGCTCTTCTTATCTTTGAAACCAATTCAAAAACTGAACTGAAAAAAGGTTGTGAACTGATCCTCAGAAGCCTTTTTTATTATTGATGCCTCTAATTTCTTCATTTCCCTCTATTTTCCTTCAATTTCCTCCTCACATGAAACTTGCGACCTTTCACCTTCTTTTTATCTTAATTTCCTTTGTTTTCATAAATAAATTGCCAAAAATGTTTTATTTCCTTTTCAAGTCCTTTTACCAATGCCTTTGCCAATTTCCCCTTAGCCATAATAACCAACATGAACACCCACTAGGATGTTTTACCCAAAATTCATCTTGGAATATGTGTCCCATGACCTTGGTCTTATTTTTCATTTATTAATTTTATTACATGAACTTTTAACCCGAGGATGTTATAGGCCCTTCCCCATTAGGGGAACACCATCGTCAGTGTTCTATGACACATACAACCAACAAAACTGCTAGAAACCAAAACACACTGGCCATGGAGCTTTATAACTTAGCTCGATGCAATATTTACATTGACCTCCTACTTAATATGTGGCAATCATACCGTTTATTAGAGCTTTATAACACAACTCATTGAGTTATGTACAATAAAAACCACATATACTTATGCACATTTGGTTCAACCAAGAAATAAACATACCATTTGTAGAGCTTTAACGATCCAACTCGATACAAAATTCACAATAATAGACACATATGCACATATTCTCAACCAACAAATAAAAGGATACAATGCCTTCATCCACAACAAGGGAATCCAAAGGATCACACCTCACCCCTCAAAGTAATACTAGGATTCACCTCCTTCCCAGGAATTCCAGAATCCACTGCCAAAGTCAAACTTGCATCCAATGTCTAGTGATATGATCCTTGCACTGTATGTTCTCTCAGTGAATAGTTAACGACTCATTGTTCCATGGGGAACTCCCAATGTGCATTTGATTCCATCTGGAAATGTTAATGACAAAAAATATATATATTCCTTAGTATTCTCTTCTCTGGTACACAGTCCCTTGGGAAATACGGTCACCCCCTTCCGTGTAGTCGCTCACCTTCCAAGTTCCCTGCCATCCCCTTTCCCAGGAGATCCATCCCTTAGCAAGGTTTCCTCGTAGTGGAAGTTCCAAAAACCAAGGCATGTCCCTGCCTCAAAACCATAATACCGGTTAGAACATGATCATACCAATGGACACTATTGGGTAACGGTGTCCCATAATGGCACTGCTCCTAAAGTGCTTTACGAACATATTAATGCTTGTTCCAATTCCTTTCATTGTTGCTGCTAATTCTTGCAGTCGGTTCCAACCACAAAATCGGGCATCTCCCTGCTTTCCTATACCAAGCACATAGTTTTCATTATACTGAAAGGAATTGAAATAAATTCAAATCATTACTCATTGGTGGTTTGTCAATACGGTACACTTGCATTTATTTTTACTTCCTGTCACAACAAGTCAAACTAACTCTTTGATCAAATCATCTTACATAGACATATCACATTCAGTTAGCTCAAAAGGAAACCAATATAAATCAAAATCCTAGATTACATGTAACCATCATAAACTAAAATCATAAATCACATGCATAATTAAACTAAAAAAAAATACTTATCTTTCAAATGGTTCTTTGTTTCTGCCTTTGTTCTTTGTCCTCTTCATACACACACTGAATTGGTTGCCAAACCCCGCAAGCACCTAGTGTCGTCTCTTTAAGCAACAAGGGAATCCAAAGACTAAACTACCTCCTCCCTCAATATTAACAACAAGAGTATCTCGAGACTAAACCACCTCAACCCTTAATATCAACAACAAGGGCTTCCAGAAACTAAACCACCTCAACCCTCAGTAGCAACAAGGGTATCCCAATATTAAACCACCTCAACCCTCAATATCAACAAAAAGGGAACCCAAAGACTAAACTTCCTCAAACTTCAATAGAGACAAGGATATCTCGAGACTAAATCACCTCAACCCTCAATATAAAAAACAAGGGAATCTAGAGACTAAACTGCGTCAACCCTTGATAGCAATAAGGGTATCCCGAGACTAAACCACCTTAACCCTTAATATCAACAAAAAGGGCATCCAAAGACTAAACCACCTCAACCCTCAATAGAAACAAGGGTATCCCGAGAATCAACTGCCCCAACCCTCAATGTCAACAACAAGGGCCCAAAAAATCTCATACCTGCTTGTCCCATCACGATGTACAAGACATACACATACAAAATGTACAACACAACACATACACCTACGCTCGGTGTACAACACAACACATACACCTACACCCAATTTATAACAAAACATATACACCTACACCTAGTGTACAACACCACACATATAGATACACCCGGTGTACAACATGACACATATACCTACACTCAATGTTCCACACCACACATACACAAACACGTCATATAATATCACAAATAAGCATGTCACGATACAACGAATACATAATACACATAACACAATATCACATGTACATAACACTACCTACACAACATGTACACATCACCACATGCACACAACACCACTTGTATCACATGTATACATCACCACCTGCACAACGTGTACACAACACCACCTGCACAATGTGTATACAACAACACATGTACGCAACACTACCTGCACAATTTGTACACAACACCACGCGCACACAGCACCACGTGTAAAACATGTACACAATGCTACATACACACAACACCTCATATATAACATGCACATAATACCACATGTAAACAACAATGCATGTGGAACATGTACTCAACACCATATGTACACAACACCACATATACAACATGTACATAGCACCATGTGTACAAATTAATGCATATACAAACTGTATACAATACTAGTACTACACATATGGAGACCACACCATCTCTGCTAAGAAACCTTGCTTGTAGTGTCCTCCATTATCCATGCTTATCCAAGCGTGCTGCAGATTGCACTGCTGTCATTATGATGATATATCCCTCAAAACTACCTGTTATAACATAGACATAGACATAAGCACATAATATCAAAGCATATACACATGATACTAACCTCAGAGATTTTTCAAGATTACTCTTCCCATTTGATTCCTCCTGAAACCAAAAACCTCTTTATGCCATTCACTTGCATAAGCAATCATTCCTCCATAAGAATGATCCTTGGTGACCACGCAAGTTTCAAGTTAAGCTTCAAATCCATCTCTATGCAATATTCACAACAATATACACATATGCACATTTTCTCAACCAACAAGAAAAGGATATGATGCATGCATCCACAACAAAGGAATCCAAAGGATCATACTTCCACCCTGAAAGTAATACTAGGATTCACCTCCTTCCCAGGAAGTCCAGAATCCACTTCCAAAGTAAAATTTGCATCCAATATACAATTCTATGATCCTTACGTTGAGTGTTCTCTTAGTGAATAGTTACAGGCTCATTATTCTAGGGTGCACTCCCAATGTGCATCTGATTCCATATGGAAACACTAATGACAAAAACAAATGTATTCACTAACATTCCCTTCTCTGCTACATAGTCCCTCGGGAAATCTAGTCAACCATCCCTTCTGTGCAGTCACTCACCTTCCAAGTTCCCCGACATTCCCTTTCCAGGGCGATCCATCGCTTGGAAACGTTTCCTCACATTGGAAGGTCCAAAAACCAAGGCATAGCCCTGCATAAAATCCATCATACAAGTCATAGCATGATCATGGAAATCAATGGACACTATTGGGTACCAATGTCCAATAATGACCCTGCTCCTAAAGTCCTTTACAGACATACTGCTACTTGTTCCAATTCCTTTCACTGATGCTACTAATTCTTACAGTCAGTGCCAACCACCCAAACCAGGCCTGTCCCTACTTTCATGTACCAAGCACATAATTTTCATTAGACTAACAGGAATTGAAATAAATTGAAATCATACCTCATTGGTGGTCCATCAATAAGGTACCCTTGCAATTCTGTTTACTTTTTGTCACAATAAGTCAAACTAGCTCTTTGATCAAATCATCATGTATAAACATATCACATCTGGTTAGCTCAAAACACAACCATTATAAATCAAAATCACATATCACATGTAACCACCATAAATAAAAATCATAGATCACATGCATAATTAAACTAAAATAAAATACTTATCTTTCAAATGATTCTTTGCTTCTACCTTTGTTCATTGTCCTCTTTGTACACACATTGAATTAGTTGCCTAACTCAGCAAGCCCCTAGTGCCTTCTCTTTAAGAAACAAGGGAATTCAGAGACTAAACCACCTCCTCCCTCAATATCAACAACAAGAGTATCCCGAGACTAAACCACCTCAACCCTCAATATCAATAACAAGGGCATCCAGAGACTAAACTGCTTCAACCCTCAATAACAACAAGGGTATCCTGAGACTAAACTGCCTCAATCCTCAATATCAACAACAAGGGCATCCAGAGACTAAACCACCTCAAACCTACAATAGCAACAAAGGTATCCCAAGACTAAACCGCCTCAACCCTCAATAACAACAAGCGTATCCAGAGACTAAACCACTTTAACCCTCAATCTCAATAACAATAACAAGGCATCTATAGACTAAATTAGATCAACCCTCAATAACAACAAGGGTATCCCGAGACTAAACGACTTTAAACCTCAATATCAACAACAAGGGCCCAAACAATCCCATACCTGCTTGTCCCATCACATTGTACAACACATACACATACACAGTGTACAACACAACACATACACCTACACTCGGTGTACAACACCACACATACACATACACATAGTACAATACCACAAATACAAATGTCACGATAAAATGAATAAATAATACACATAACAGAATACCACATGTACATAACACTACCTGCACAATGTGTACACATCACCACATGCATGCAACACCACATGTACACATCAACACCTGCACAACGTGTATACAACATCACATGTACACATCACCACCTTTACAATTGTACAGAACACCATATGTACAAAACAGCACCTGCATAGTGTGTACAGATCACCACACACACGCATCACCATGTGTACAACATGTACACAACATCACACACACACACAACACCTCATGTACAACTTGTACATAGCACCACATGTTCACAACACCGCATGTACAACATGTACTCATAACCATATGTACATAGCGCCTTGTATACAGCATGTACATAGCACCATATGTACACAATACCACATTTACAACATGTACACAACACCAGTACTGCACATCTGAAGACCACACTGTCTCTACCAGGCAACCTTGCTTCTAGTGTCTCTCCATTATCTATGCGTATCCTAACATGTTGCAGATCGCATCCCCATGGGTTCCCAATGATACCAAGGGAAAGCTCAACCTAAGCATTCTCAAGATCTCATGGCAACGTCTTTTGCAATGTAATCCCTACATAATACTTCCATAAACACAAAACTCTTAATGCATAAATAAACATAACAATATACTCGTTACCTTACCTTGTTGTGCCAAGCACGTTGCCTTGTAACTAAATACCTCCATGCCATCTCTCAAGGGGCTTCAATTCCCTTGATGGATCCAACTGTAACTTGAAATCAATTGTTATACCTCTCAAATATATGTTCAGGAGTATAGCACATATCCACATAATGTCAGACAAAATGAAGGCTAAGAAGGCTTCATGTATTCTTGCAAGCACTCGTTTGTTTGGAATTTCGGTCTCCAAACATAGCCCAAGGAATCCTCACCTAATTCTTTTCTTTTACATTTTACCTTGCAGAAATTGAGTCTTATTATGTCTTGTCACATTACCCAGTTGTTAGTTCTATAAACAAATCAATTGTTACCTTGTCACGCTAATGCCAAACATGTTTCCCTGCAACTATTCACATATGTTAGCCACATGCTCTAAAGATCAAGACATTGTATCTATTAAGTTGAAAGCAACCTTTACCAAGACTAGGAGCCACATGATAATTTGCAATTAACTCATAACCATCAGTCATAATACTAAAACTAGCACCCACTTCCACTCAAATTCATATCAGTTGTCTCAGCACATATTATGTTAGTACAATCATCTTAAAACAAGATCATTACTTCATGCAATATTATAGATATATTTCATGAATCAAACATTCAATCAACCCATACTGTTAGGCCCCTATACTACTAGTGTAACCCCTTATTTTTATTAGTACAACCCACTTGTTATATTGACGTACCCATGTAGTGCCAATATTGTTACTATTGTGCCCCATAGAAGCCCACTATTGTTATTATTGTGCCCTTACATTATTATTCTTATGTAGGCTCTGATTATGTTATGACCCCTTAGACTCCTATATATAGAGAGGATGTCTTTTTATTTGAATCATCCCAGAATTGTTCATTTATGTAATGTAAAGGAGGTTTCCCCCTCGAAGAAGCTGAATTCAAAGGCGTTGATCTATATTTTCTATTTTTTCTTGAGCTGGTTCGTAACACATACACATACCATGTTAGAATAACCAAGTAGATGACATAATCAAACTCATACCTCAATGTATCTCAGAAGAGGCTATCACATCTGCACAAGTCAGTCCAAATTAACATGACACAATATCACAAATATATCAACTCATACCTGAATATCATAACGGTAACCATGCACATAGGTCAATCCATATTAGGACCATAGATTAGGCTTAACCAAATATTTATTTTAGCCAATCACCCTCAGATCATATTCCAATCATGAATGTGGGTTCTCATGGGATAAACCAATCCATAAACAACCAAGGGAATACATAGGTTAAACCACCTCCACCCTCACCCTATCCTGATCTCACCTAAACTAGTCTTGAGATCACAAAAAAAAAAACAAAACTTGGATGCCTTAGAATTCTTTAACCATCCCTTGAGGAATTTCTTGTCTCTACCCACCTATTAAGGGATTCCCAAAGAAAACCATCTCCACCCCCAACCCTTGGGATTTTCTTGAGACCACCTCACCTAGATCCAAAACCTTCTGGCAATCCAAAGCTTAACTAAGGATAAATCCCATCACATCATGGCTATCTGGAAATTGCAAGGCAAGGCTGAAACAAATGTCAAACCCAACAAAACCCATGCAAATGATAGCAAATGTACCAATTACACACACACATGCCAAAACTAGGTAGGAAATCATACATGCAAATTGTTACCCGCAAGTATTCCTACTGAATCCGCTTTATCCAACTCTTCCTTTCTTTTTGTTGTCCTTCTTTGTCTTCCTTTACTTGCTTGCTTGCTTTCTCCTCTTGATTCTCTTCTCCTCTATAAAATCAATTCCAAAACCAAACTGACAAAAGGTTGTGAACTAATCCTCAAAAGCCTTTTTATTATTGATGCCTCTAATTTCTTCATTTTCCCTCCATTTTCCTTTAATTTTCTCCTCACATGCCACGTATGACCTTTCACCTTCCTTTTCTCCTAATTTCCTTTATTTTCATAAATAAAATGCCAATAATGCCTTTTTTCTTTTCAATGCCTTTGCCAATTTCGTCTTAGCCATAATAACCAAAATGAACACCCACTAGGATGTTTTTCCCAACATTCATCTTGGAATACATGTCCCATGACCTTGTCCTTATTTTGCATTTATTTACTTTATTACATGAACTTTTAACCAGGGGTTGCTACATTATTGGAGCTAAATCCTGAACATAAAAAAGAAACGGTTTTCCACTTTGGGATTTTGCAAAAATTTGGAAGAGCTTATCGGATCATGATTTTCCTTGCGTGAAGCAAAAGGAGACGAGGTCTTGATCAAAGAAAGAGGTTGAAATTGAGGCTCAGAACTACGATTATAAGATTGTATCTTCGAAACCCTTGTGCCCAGATCCAAATGGCAGAGTGCGGAAAGGATTTGATCTGACTAGCATGAATCCTTTGTGCCTATGATCGCCACATATTAGCCATATCCTATAAGAAATTTCATTATTAACCAAATATTTGCTCTTGCAAGGACACGATATAGCACGCTAGAAATGCAAGCATCACCCATCCCCATCTCCCCACCCATAATTTTTGTTTGCCCAATATAGTGAGATATGAGAGTCACCATGCCTAAAAACATAGATCCAAATATGCAGAAGAGGATACTTTTACTTTTTCATGGTTCCAAAAGTATGCCTCCAAATCTGAGAGAAAAAAATTCAAATCCTCAACAAAAAACCTTTGTGCAAAAATTGGTATCCATAATTCCACAAAGAACGAACCCAATTTTACTCGCGAAATGCATAGATCACGGTAGAGGAAACACCCTCCATGAATTCCAAGAGTAGACTTGACTCAACAATGACGGCCCAACAAATCCTACAAACACAGAAGAAAACCTTGACACAAATCATTTTCTCCTTTCAAAGACCAAAAGTTTCTATTTCTTGTGAGGAAGCAATTAATTTGTCCACTTCACTTAATTTATTTTTTATTTCCAAATCAACCCTATAGGATTCTATTTTCCTATTGTTTGTTATTAATTAGCATTGACCAATGTAGGTTATAATATTTTATGCATTTTTTCACATAACATAATTTCTAACTTGATTGATAGGGTCTAGTAAGAACATGAAATATTTTACTTATGGTAGTGAAATATTTTTTGTTTTTAATATATTTTTGTTTTTAATATTACATATAAATTGAATACAAAATGAATTACACATCATTTAATATTGATAGTGTTATTTTCTATCAACATAGTGAACAAATTACATATCTGCCTCCTACTAAAATGCACATTTTTTTTAGAACTTTCACTTGCTTTATCTCTTTTCATAAAGCTGATGTAAAATTAAAGTGAAATTTAAGTATTTTATTTATGGCCAACAACACTTTTTTTTATTACCTTTTTTAATTTGTTGAAGTAAGTATTATTTTAATATTTTTAAACGTAACATTGCGTGACACTATCCATCTCCTCGATACTAGGTTGTAATGCATCAAGAGGCGCAATAAAATATTTTAGTGAATTAGATTTAGTCAAAATGATAATTAATTGAATTAATAAAATTAATCATACCTTCCCCTACCTAATATCACTAGCAGTTGACGGCTTGTTGGTCACTCATTGGTGATCGTTATTGGGCATTTACAGAAGTTTCATGGGATGTTAGGCCCCTATACTACTAGTTTAACCCCTTATTGTTATTAGTACAACCCCCTCATTATAATGTTGTACCCATGCAGTCCCCATATTGTTATTATTGTGTCCCATAGAAGCCCACTATTGTTATTATTGTGCCCTTACAATATTATTGTTATGTTGGCTCTAATTATATTATGACCCCTTAGACTCCTATATATAGAAAGGACGTCTTATCATTTGAATCATCCAAGAATTTTTCGGTTGTGTAATGTAAAGTAGGTTGCCCCCTCTAAGAGGCTTATTTATAAGGTGTTGATCTATCTTTTCTATCTTTTTGTCAGCTGGTTTCATAACATTTGGTATCAGAGATTTCGATTCTAGGGTTTCGCTGCTTCAAACAGGTCATCGTGGCATTTTCACTATAACGTTTTTCTGCAATTTCAGATGCTAAAATAAAAACCCATTTGGGTTGAAATCGTTCTGAGCCTCAGGTCCAAATTTCATAGTATTTCATACTATCTTTGTGGAGATATGATCTGAGGAAGTTGTCCTTTTTGCAGACTCCAGAATTACATTACAAATAGGTGACCTAGGGAAAATAGTCATAACTTTTGTTTTGAGCATCAGATTGAAATTTCGTAAGAAGTTACAGAAAGAGGACGAATTGTAGTTTCCTGTGTATATTTTTCAGATCCTAAGGTCAAAACAGTGACATGTGGCACTTCATACAATTTTGCTCTTCTGAAAAGGTATATAATTAGGTCATCTTGGGAGATTGTGCATAACTCTTTCTTGGAAAATCTAAATTTGATCAGATAGGTGGCATTGGAAAGAGGACAAATAGGTCTACTATAGGTCGCAATTTCAAAACTTAAATATCTGAAAATACAAAGTACAGTTGTTTTAAGATCGAGTTCCTAAAATCAAGAAAAATCGAGATAAGGAAGTTTGATGGCAAGGATCCGGTAAATTGGATACTACAAATGGAGAAATATTTTGATCTACATGGTGTACCACTGTTACAAAAGGTATGTATTGCATCTTCATATTTAGAACAAGATCAAATTTTATGGTATAAAGGGCTTTTTTCTCATAAACCACTTGTTACGTGGTCAATTTTCATGGAGGAAATTATAGCACATTATGAGGATACAAAGAGAAACACTTTATTTAGAGAAACACCACAGAAATTGGAAGAAAAATGAGCAAAAGGGCTTTGTTACAAAGTGGAAAGGAACATTATGGCAACAAGGAAGTCTACCCCTCAAAACTATAAAGATGTAAATGTTGTTTCTCCTAGCCTTCCACAACCTACAAGGGTTACACCACAACAATTGGAGGAAAAAAGGGAAAAAGGGCTTTGTTACAATTGTGATAGAAAATGCACTAAAAGTCATAAGTGTGTTGAGAAGAAATTATTTTACATAGATTATTAAGAGGAGGAAGAAAAGGATGAAGAAACATCAAAAGAAGAGGATATACACCTGGAACCAACCCTAGAGAAAGAAGAAATGAATCTGACCATATCTTGTAAAGCATTGGCAAGAATTACCACTCCTCAAACTCTCAAGATAGAAGGACATACCAAGAATTAAAAGGTTCAAGAAGTGAAAGATCACATCGAGAAAGAGGAAATGAATCCAACCATATTTTGTAATTCATTGGCTAGAATTACCACTCCTCAAACTATCAAGATAGAAGGACATATCAAGAGGAAAAAGGTTCAAGCAGTGAAAGATCACATCGAGCATCAACAACAAGTTCTCCAACTTTTAAAGGATAACGCCACTTTGGTGTAGAATCAAATGAAACAATAGGTAGATCAACAACACAGTGAAAAATGTTTTTATGTAGGTGATTGGGTATTTTTACCAATACATCTCAAGAAAGCTATTTATGAGAAGGAAAAGTTGGCAATACTACATGCACTTAAGAAATGGCTACCTTACCCAATGGGAAGACACTTCAAGGTAAAAATGGATCATGATAGTCTTAAATACTTTTTAGGACAAATACTATCTCTAGAAGAACAAAAAAAATGGGTCACAAATATGTTGGGTTATGACTTTGACATCATCTATAGAAAAGGGAAGCAAAATTTTGTTGCAGATGCACTCTCAAGAAAGGATGAGGATGTGGAAGCATTGTTTTGTGCTATTTCTATTATCCAACCAGATTGGATAAACAAAGCAAGGGATGAATGGAAGAAGGACGAAGAAGTGTGGCCACTCATTCAAAAGTTGCAGAATATCCCAATTCAATCAATATTGCTAGAACTTGAAGAGGAAGGAAAAATCATATTGGAACCTGGAGCAGTCACAGAAACAAGAATCCGATAGCTATGAAATCGATTAATTTCAAGAGTATATCATCAAGTGGAAGAACTTACCCATTGAATATTTCACACGGGAGGACAAGAATTTTATACATAAGCATCAAGAACTACTCAAGCATTGAGGACAATACTTTTTGAAGGAGAGGGGCATGTTCGGTCCCTATACTACTAGTGTAACCCATTATAGTTATTAGAACAACCCCCTTATTATATTGTTGTACCCATGCAGTGCCCATATTGTTATTATTATGCCCCATAGAAGCCCACTATTGTTATTATTGTTCCCTTA
Source organism: Pinus taeda (assembly GCA_000404065.3). NCBI lineage: Eukaryota > Viridiplantae > Streptophyta > Pinopsida > Pinales > Pinaceae > Pinus > Pinus taeda. The sequence goes on along the minus strand of APFE030696632.1, from coordinate 2,701 downwards.
CATTATTATTGTTATGTCGGCTCTGATTATATTATGACCCCTTAGACTCCTATATATAGAAATGAGGCTTTGTCATTTGAATCATCCAAGAATATTTCATTTGTGTAATGTAAAGGAGGTTGCCCCCTCGAAGAGGCTTATTTCTAAGGCGTTGATCTATCTTTTCTATCTTTTTGTGAGCTGGTTTCATAACATGGGACTACTATCAAGTGGTGGGCCCATTTGTTAAAGCAAGATTTGTATTATTGTAGTTTGAGCAAAATTCCATTTTTAGTAGCATTCTTTGATGCACTTGGGTTGACTAAGAAGTGGGCAATGGTTACAACCCTAGTTTGGCAATGGCAATCAATTACAATAATAAAGGGTACTATTCTTTTCTTAGAGATGATATTAAAGGAAGATTCATCCAAGAACTTGGGATCCTCCCATCATTTTTGAATTTTTGTTAAAGGACTTCATGGGTGGCCATTTTTTTGTAGGTGACTAGATCTAATTTGTTGGTAGTCCTTAAAGATGGATTGGAATAGAGTTGTGGATTATTTCCTTTCAGCAATGCCTTGTCTACAAGGGGAAATAATGGCAAGATTATTCCCAATAGTTAAATTACAAAATATATGGATACTATTATTTTTCTCATGTTGTGTGTGTGGGGATGAGCTATTAGGTTTAGTGCATTGTTTCCTCTCATGCCTCAATCTTACAAAGATACAACTAATCCTAAGGTTACATCTTCATCAACTCAATGTTTAGTTTTTCCTATTCCATATGTTGTTGATAAGCTACATGAATTGCTAGAATTGGAGATAAAGCATTTAAAATTTAATGAACTCTTCATATCCCTTAAAGCTAAAGCAATAATGATTAGATTGGTCAAACCTCAACCAACCTCAATCAAATGCTTTGCACTAGTGGATTCATTCCAATTGGACTTGGCATTGTGAAATTTATTGTGCTCCAAAGTGTATTTTGTTGTTCAACTTGATACTTCTAATAGTTATAAAAAATTATTTGTCATGGTCCCTAGTTTTAGGGCAAAGTGAAGATCTGTATTACCCCTTGGTTTCCATATTTTTATCCTGCTTCAATAGTTGTATTGAAAATGTTAGTTTGGGTTAGACTCCCAAATTTGGCTCTTTCATTTATGCATCTTTTAGCATTTAAAGGCATCATAACTGATCTAGGTGGAATAAATTACGATATGGAGTAGATTGCATAAGCTTCTTCACACATTCTCAAATTTGTGTGGAGGTTGATCTTAGCAAAGTTCTTCTAGATAGAATTGTACTAAAACTTTGCAACTTTAAATGTATGACTTTTAATTATGAAAATACAACAATTTGCTTTCATATTTGTTATGATAAAAGACATTTATAGCACTCATGTCCTCAAGCCCTATGGTACTCCAAAGATGAAAAAGGAACATCCTTTAAATAAAAAAGTTGGCAGCATTATGAACCTCCCCTTGTGAATGATATAAAGATGATAAGAGCTCAACAAATTTGCAGGTTTCATTATTTGAATTTACCATCTCTTATCTACACTTGAAGATTACATTAGATAAATGACTTGTTGAGGAATGGGATCTAAGAGTTGAGACCAAACTTTTAATTATATTAATGTCCATGGATGACCATCGTTCAAGTGAATGGAGAATTATAAAGTATATTACAAATAGTCAAGTGGAATTTAAAGTGACTTGCAAAATTATGCTCCAAAAAGGCCTTACTTGTACCTAAAAAATTTGAAACCTCCTTACCTCCTTCAAAAGTCTTGTCCTTGAGAATGTATTCATCCTGCTCTTGGACCATCTCCCCAAGATTTTTATGCCTTCTAGAAATTATCATTGCTAAATCTGAATTTCATATTCAGTGATGAGCATGGACAAGGGTCGGGCTTTGAAACCCTCAATATCTATAGGAAAGTTTGTCGGCCACCAAAATTGATCAAAAAATAGTTTTTCTTATTATCTTCTTATCTAACAAAACCTTATTTAACAGAGCTCACAAGTAATTTTATATCCATCCTTTGAATCCAATAGTAATTATGTATTTCAACAGCAAAGAAGTGAACAAAGTGATGTGTTTTACATGAACAGTTACATTTCTTGCCAACGGCACAATACTTAAGGTTATATTTTTAAGTGATGGGGAACCCATTGGAAACCCCTTCAGCATGGTAGAGCATTCTTCCCAATTCAATAACATCACCCTAGGTGGACAACCCAACTAAAGAAAACATATAGGCACATACCGCGACCATAAGTACACAAATTCAAAACAAACAATTACATAATTTGTTGGAATGGTACGTAGTTAAAAATAATGGAGAAATGGTTATATGGTTGTAACATATCTCCTTAGTTTAGGATTAGTTCCTAGAGTTTAGGAGGTTGTTTACAACTACCTATTTTTCAGTAATGTATTTAATATTGTTATATTCATCTGATGTAATGTAGAGTGAACGTGAGAGAGAGTCTCCTCTTTGCTTGAGTGCAGTCTCCTAGGTGTCATACACACCTGTGAGCTGCAACTCCTTCATTTAATTCAAAGTGTGATTTTTATCTTGGTATCAGAGCTCAGGATAGAGATAGCCTCAATTTTTTTTTAGGGATGTATCATTAGTTACATTTCTGTAGTGGTAGGAGTACATGTAAATGTGTCTGTGTGATCAGGTAGAACTGCAGTAACACCTGGAGTGAAGG
>APFE030696620.1:20380-36766 GCA_000404065.3 Pinus taeda | reverse complement strand
ATTGTTTTCTGGCTAGAAGACCAACAGATAGGAAATGCTTGAAGTTGAAAAAACCACAGTGGTACTTGATGATTCCACCAACATTCAACACAGTCCATTCAAACGCATTCCATTGAAACACAACATTCTACACAATCCATTCATTGAAGTATTTTAATATATAATGTTGCTCGGATTAGGACATAAAACCCTGATATTGGTTTTTCTTATTCGACAAAACCAATGCAAGAAATATTATTGGGGCACGATATATATTAATGCATGCCAAAACATATTAATGTTAGCAAAAGCAAATTTTTCTTTGACACGGGTTGCTTCGCTTTGTTCGAAAGATTCACCAAATGAATGATCAACTATGAGAGACGTAGTATTGGTATTGGAGAGGTTAAGAAATGATTTGGGGGCAAATGATTTTTTTTTTTTTAGGAAATGAAGACAAAGCATATCTAATTTGCTTAGCAATACAAATGCAACAAGGAGGGATGCACATGCATCAAATGCCCATAATTATTTTTCATTTTAGTTTGTGAAAATTGCAATACCAGAAGATTTCAATATTGCTATTATTCATACAATGACACTTATTTTTTAACTTATAATTGTTGAGGTAAACCCCTATTAGTATTTATATCTATATCCCGTTATTGTCAAAAGAAAAAGTGCATGCTTTTGTAGCACAATATTACATAAATTGCAACTAGTTTAGTTTATTATCCATTCATAATGCTAATATTTTTAATTGTCAAAAAAAAAACCCTCTTTGTTTTTCTATAATTGAAAGGTTGTGATTATTTAAAAAAACATCTGTGGCTTCTAAACACATATTTTAGCATAATGAATTGATTTTATGAATTATGTTGGAGTTTGATTCCTTTTCTAATATTATCTTTCATTGTTCAACTAAATTTTTATTAATGTTTACTATCTATTTATAATTAATATTAATGTGAAAATTAAATGACTTAGTAACACTTTATTAACTAGATGAAAATTTTGCATCTTGATGCGATTTATTATTATCAGCCATGATGTCAATATTCATATCCACAAAGTAAGAGCCCCTAGGAAAGAAATAAGCAAAAACCATAGGAAATTAATTGTATTATCCTTGTAGCATAAGTGAATGGATTATTATTATTTTAAGTTTAATTATAAGTAATTTGTTTATGTTATTAACAATAGTTTATATATTGAAAATTCATTTAAATGTGATTATTTACTTATTTATTTATTTTCATATAAATCAAATTAATGATACATCAATAAGAAGTATTTTCTTTTAAATATATAATTTGGTCAATTTAAACTATGTATAAATTGTTTAAAATTTCAACAAAATTTTAAAAAGGTGAATTTTCATTTTAAATATGATTTTTTCTTTTTCTTATAAATTAGATTAATGAACGAGTAATTCAACTTGATGTTTTACTATATACAATGTATTCCTTAAGCTTACAATTTTGATTTACAAATCATGCTAAAAGACATGAAAATTAATATTATGAAATTATGACTTATTATAGCTTTTAGTAATTTTGATCTTTTTTAGTTATATTATAACTATATTATCTATAAATTTTCTATCTTCATATATTTTTACACACGTGTTTAAGAGACATCCTTACCCTTTCAACCCTGGTTGTTTTCAAAGGACTCTTGTTGACCATATAGATATTTGGCTTCTTGTAGTAAAGTTCTTATATCCTATTCAACACTTCAATTTGATAGTTAATCTTATTAATAAAACAATAAGATACAAAGATTGAGGTTTTTTTTTTTCTATGCTCCTATTGATAAAGTAGAGAGTGATGAAATCTAAGGTTTTATTTTTAAGTTAGCCTCTCTAGCTTCAAGTGGATAAGGGTTGTTAAATATCGTATAAATATGTTATTATTTCAAAATAGAAAATCACATAGACTTCATTTCTCAAATTTATAAGTAGCATGTTCATCGATATGTCATTGAATTTATCTTAAAATACACTGTTAGGCTCTATTCCAAATTTAATTAGAATTTATGAGCTTATGAGCTTAGATCTCTTTGCCAACTCCCTATTAAGGACAATTCAAAGTACTCTCAAGAATTTGGAAATGCTTCAGTGTTTGAAATTTTCTTTCAATAATATCATGGGGGAAATTCCAAAAGGTTTTTTTTTTTTTTCTTCCAAATAGAACAACTCTCATGTCCTTCATTGGAAATCCTATCCATTTTAGACCACAGGTTTTCCAATTAGCTATCTCTCAAACAACAAGAGGTCATTTTGTACCTGTGAAAGAGTATTATTGCTAATGAGTGGACTACTACTTTTATATTGTGTTGTCTACTTTTGAGATTCATTTGGAAAAGAAATAAGTGTATACAAAATGTTGATTCTTGCAACTTATTGTCCAAATGTTAGAGTAGAAAAGGATCCATATCAAGGGATTCACATAGAAACTAATGGATTTACCAAGGCCAACTTGTTTGCAATGAGGAATTTTGTGATTGATAAGGGAACTTTGATTGATGACACACTTTTTGCAATGAAAGTTTTGCAGTTGAAAAAGGCAAGGCTGAAAATAATTTTAGAGTAGAATGTGTAATGTTCTACTAAAGGCTCAACAATGAAATTTGGTGAGAATAATAACATGATGTTCTAGCTCCATTTTAAAGGATTATTGTTCTAATTTATGTCTAACAGAAGCTTGGAGAAGCATTTGTATCCTAATAGAGGTGACAAAAATGGAGAAAATGTATGTGAATTAGCATTAAAAATAGAAGTAGACATTGCCATATATGTGACGCATGCCATGGAATACTTTCATCATGATTGTTTTGTTCAAGTATTGCATTTTTTATTTAATACCCTATCATGCTTTTGGATGAAGACATGATGGGAAATATAATGGATTTTGGTATTGTAAAATTAATTGATACAACCCCTAATAACTCACTTAACACTTTCTTTGAAAGGATCCATGGGATAAATTGTCCCAAGTATGACATTTTAGAACATTAATTTTACTTGTTGTTTTGCATAAAAAAATATTGTACACATTGGTCAGGCCCAAAATTTGATGAAGGTTGATTTCACTGCAGAGTATGGATTAAGTGAGACAATGGCTACCAAAGTCAATATTTATAGCTATGACATTTTGTTATTGGAAATGCTTACTAGAAAGCAACCAACTAGTGAAATGTATTTTGGTGACCTAACCTTGCATAAGCGAGTGAAGCGAGTGTCTCCAAACATAGTGAACGAAGTATTTCACTTGAGTATTTTTAGCAAGGTGGATGGAGATGAATTTGGAGAAAAAATGTACATAATTACTTTCTTTGCTACAAGTTAGTTTTCTTTGCTAAAAATATTCACACAATGAATGACTAACAATTAAAGAAGTGGTGATGGTATTCGAGGGCCTTAGAAATGGTTTGGAGGAAAAAAATTGTTTCTAACTTATAAACGCATATTTTAGCTTAATGAATTGATTATATGAATTATATTGGAGTTTGATTATTTTTTAATATTATATTAAATTAATCAACCAAATTTTTATTAGTGTTTATTATCTATTTATAATTAATATTAATGTAAAAATTATATGCTTTAGTGACATTTTATTAACTATATGAAAAATTTACATCTTCATACGATTTATTATTATCATCTGTCATGTTAATATTCATATCGATAAAGTAAGAACCCCTCAGAAAAATATCATGGGAAACTAATTGTATTATATTTAGAACATAACTGAACAGATTATTATTTTAACTATAAGTAATTTTTTATGTTGTTAACAACAGTTTAAATGTTGAAATCCATTTAAATGCGTTTTTTTTTTAATTTCCTATACATTGAATTGATGGGACATAAAAAACAATTCTAGTATTTTAAATATGATATTTTAATATGTTTATAAATAAGATTAATCAACCATTAATTGAAATCGATGTTGTACAATGTAGTTTTTAAGCATACAATTTTGATTTGGCAATCATGCTAAATGGATGAAAATTAATATTATGAAACTATGAATTATTATAATTTTTAGTATTTTTTATTCTTTTAGTTATATTATAACTATAGCATCTATAAATTTTCTATCTACATATATCGTTGCACACAAGTTTGAGAGATGTCCTTACCATTTTCATTGAAGTATTGTTGACCATGTAAATATTTGGGTTCTTGTAGTAAGGTTCTTATATCCTAGTCAACACTTCAATTTGATAGTTAGTCTTATTGATAAAACAATGAGATATGGAAATTGAGGTTTTTTGAATATTGTATAAATATGTTATTATTTCAAAATGGAAAATCACATAAGTTTCATTTCTCAAATTTCTAAGTAGCATGTTCACCAATATGTTCATTGAATTTATATTAAAATACATTATTAGGCTCTATTCCAAATTCAATTGAAAATTTGCAGAGTCTTCTGAACTTAGATCTCTCTTCCAACTCCATATTAAGGACAATTCCAATTACTCTCAAGAATTTGGAAATGATTTAGTATTTGAAATTTTCTATGAATAATCTCAGGGAGGAAATTCCAAAAGTGGAGTTTTTTTCCAAATAGAATAGTTGTCATGTCCTTCATTGGAAATCCTGGCCTTTTTAGACCACAAGCATTCCAATTATCTATCTCGCAAACAACAAGAGGTCATTTTGCATCTATGAAAGAATATTATTGCTAATGAGTAGAGCTATTGCTTTTGTATTATGTTGTCTACTTTTGAGATTCATTTGGAAAGGAAATAACTGTATATAAAATGTTGATTCTTGCAAAAAATTATCCAAATGTTAGAGTAGAAAAGGATCCCATATCAAGAGATTCACATAACAACTAATGGATTTACCAAGGTCAACTTGTTAGGAAAAAATATTTTGTAATTTATAAGGGAACTTTGACTGATGACACACTTATTGCTATGAAAGTTTTGCAATTGCAAAAGACAAGGTTGAAAAGAGTTTTAGAGTAAAATGTAATGTTCTACTCAATTTTTAACATTTAAATCTGGTGAAAATCATAACTTCATGTTCCCACCTCCATTTTAAAGGATTGGTGTTACAATTTATGTATAACACAATCTTGGAGATGGATTTGTATCCTAGTAGAAGTGATAACAATGGTGAATATGCACGTGAACTAGAATTGAAAACACAATTAGAAATTGCCATAGAACTGACCCATTCCATGGAATACTTTCATCATGATTCTTTTGTTAAAAATAGAAACAAGAAATTCCAATTTCATTTGTCCTTGAATTAAATTTTAATTCTATTCTCATAACAACTTGTAATAATTAATTAAGTTAAATTGACTTATTTGACTTAGGAAATTCGAGTTGGAAGTTTATTTAGAGTCATGTAGAGTGACCCCTAAATTTTGGGGGCCCATGTTGAGTTCTTTGGAGTTGTAATTAGAACACTGAGTCTAACTGAGTTATAGTCAGATAAACTAGTTCTAACTATTGGAGGAACTAGTAGAGGTCTAGTAGTGGAGTAGTGCACTAGTGCATCACTAGTACCACACTAGCTAACAAAAGATTCACTCACAAATAATTTATGTATGTTAGTTCAGATGAAGACCCAGTTGAGATTAGAGTTCAGGGACAATGTACTATTAGTTGTATAATTTTCCAAGTTGTATAGATGGTGCATGAAATCAGTTGAGGACCTATGTTTGGTTTGTGTAGTTATGGAGAGTGGATTTCCCAATTAAATATGGGCTAATTCTCTCAGGAATTTTGAAAGGAAGTAGGGGCTTGGCAGGCAACAAAATTGGTTAAGTGTTGGTTTGAGTTGGCTTGTGAAGCGGAGAGTTAGATTTTACTAGTGCAGGAATTGTTCAGGATGAACAAGCATTGTATTTTCTTCTCAGATCTTCTGGTTAATTTAATCTAGATAGTCAGGGTTTTTCGCAGTTGCTTTCCCCAGAGAAATATTATGTTATGTGTGATTGATATTCTTCCTCTTTCTGCTTATTTGTTTCATCGATCATTATTGGTTTCCACTGAGAATAGTAAAGTATATTCTTGTCTTATGTTTTAGCAAATCACACAAGCGGTTTAATATACATAAAAATCTACATGGTATCAAAGCTGAAGGCAATATAGAAGAGGAGATTTCAAGTTTGGTGTGCAAGTGAAAATTAAATTTGCAAGTTCATACTTAAAAGAAACAATATGTCTTTCTATGGGTTGAGACTTGAGTATGCATTGGAGGGTAGCTCGAATTACATAGCTTAGAAGTAAATGATGGAAATAGTGTTGCAAGACAATGACCTCAAGGAATTCATAGATCATGACATTCCTAAGTGTCCAACACCAGATGCTAAAGATCTGGTTAAATGGAGAAAGTGTGTGGCAAAGGTGAGAAGCATTATCCTGGAGGGAGTTTGATACTACATTGTCTTGAGTCTTCATGACAAGGATACTCCATACTCAATGTGGAAGGCATTGACGAACTTGTTTCAAAATAGCAGTGACTATAGGAAATTGTCACTGAAGGAAAAACTCTGAATGATCAAGATGGAGAAGGGCGACTCTATTCTGAAGTACTTGACCAAGTTCACCCATTATCGGGATGATCTTGGAAGTGTTGGGATCACTATTTCCGAGGATGATATGGTGAGCCTATCTCTTTTAGGACTTCCCAAGAGTTGGCACAGTTATCAGGACTCTGTCAATGGGAGGGAGAAGCTACCAGATTGGCAATGGATATGGTTGGATTTGGTACAGGAAGAGATTTAGAAGAATACCAGAGGCTGATCCTCATCAAAGACTGATGATGAGGAAAATTGTGCCTTAGCGGGGAAGGGGAAGGCATCCCATTCCAAATCAGATTCTTGTCATGGAGGCAAGAAGAAGGACATGTTGAAAGTCAAGTGCTTTCATTGTCATGAGTTGGGACATTTTTCCACAAATTGTCCGCTTAAGAAGGCTAGTAAGAATCCCTCAGGAGGAGCAGCAAGAGGTGAGGCGCTTGCCTCACAATTCGAGCTGGACTTTACCCTCATCACATATATGGTGTCATTGATGATAGGTAGTGTATGGTACCTAGAAAACGAAGCTTCTTTCAACATGACTGGTAACAAGGAGCTCTTCAGTAACATGTAGGAGAAGGATCTCCATATGCATATTGAGATGGGTGATGATGGGAGGTATAGTGCTACTGAGCTTGGTACATTTACCTTTCACAGGGAGTTAGGTGCTCCCCTCACTTTGTGAGATGTTATGTATATTCTTGGTTTGAGGGAGAACTTGGTATCTATTGCCATGTTGGAGGATAGAGGTTCTGATGTGATCTTTAGTAAGGGAAATGCATTTCATCGTCACATAGCCATGAGACAGGTAAAGATGATAGGGGTTCAGGTGAAGAATCTCTATAGGTAAAAGGGATAGGGGTACAAGAAAAAAGGATAGGGGTTCAGTATGTGCTTCATTAATTATGTTGTCTCTTTCCTATTTTAATGCAGATAATATAAGTTATGCTTTATGGTCCCAACTTCTATACATATCCATTCATGAGTATATGGGGTGACCTTCATCACCAATGCATGTGTTTTGTGTTTTAGAAGATCCTTTGGTTCCTTCTTCTCTTGTAAAAATTGTACGATATCTTCCAAATCCATGGGGTCGCTTTGACTTGAAATAGGTGTGTCTAGAAGCTCATATTATATTCTTGTTGGGGGAAATAGAGTGACTTTTAAACCATTTAATTCTAAAACAAGTCTATTTCAGATTACTGAAATTAACAGAATACAGTTTACAAAAGTTACGCGAAGTCTTTGGTAGCCTAATATTTATTAATAAATAATAAATCGTTATCATCAAACAATACGGAATCAAAAGGTTTTCAAAATAAATAACATTTTATCAAATCATTATTATATTGGTTTATTAATTGAATTTTATTAAATTAAAGGAACTTCTATTATTAAATAGAGTAATGATTGATGGGAGATTACATTATAGTTTTTGGTTTGCAGATTGGTGAGACACTGATTTCTTGCTTATTTTTAATATAAAAAAATTATAATTGGTTGATAAAAAGGAGGTGCGAAATCAAGTTGAATGTTAAACCATTGACATGAAGAATGTACAAAGATGACACGATAGGAGAAGGAAGGAGGCATTAGAGCCTATCCCCCCTTAGTGACAACTTCCTAAACTCCAACCATAAATCAAAGTTTAGTAAACTTCACCTCTGTGAGAGCCTTTGCAAAGATGTCTGCAACTTTATCATCAGTTGAACAATATTGCACTTCAAGAGCATGGTCATGAATGTGCTTTCTGATGAAGTGCATGTGTAGTTCAATGTGTTTTCCATGCTCATGTTGGATTGGATATTTGCATAGTTGAATGGCACTTTGATTATCACACCAAAGTGTAATTGGAAGTTGCTGCTGAAAACCAAACTCTAACATGATCTGACAAAGCCACAGGGCTTCCTTACTAGCTTCAATGGTGCCAAGATACCTTTTTTCTACTGAAGAAAGAGAAATGGCACTTTGTTTCTTGGAAGCCCATGTAATGGGTCCAGAACCAAGAGTGAAGACATAACCTACAGTAGACTTCCGATCATCAGGGTCACCAACCCAATCGAAATCAGTGAAACCAACCAATAGAGGAGATGTTTCTTCACTGTAATGAATCTCAAACTGAAATGTACCTCGAACATAACGAAGTACTCTTTTAGTTTCTTTCTAATGACTTTCATGTGAGTTTTGCGTAAACCGAGCAACAAGGCCAACAAAAAAGGAAAGGTCAAGACGGGTATGGATCAGATACAAAATTTTTCCAACAAGCCGATGGTATAAGGTAGCATCAACTTTAGGGGAAGTACAAGTGACTGAAAGTTTGGCTCCAGACCGAAAGAGAGAAGGGGTTGGCTTACAGTCTTCCATGTGAAAGTGGCATATAATATCACATGCATACTTGGCCTGGGAAAGGAAAATACCTTCTTTGGATTACAAGACTTGAAAACCAAGAAAATAATGCAACTGTCCTAAGTCTGTCATTTCAAACTACTTTTTAAGGCTAGACTTCACACGGTTTATAAGGTTGGGATCACTACCAATAAAGATAAGATCATCAACATAGATAAAAAGAATGATAAGGGACTTACCCACTTTCTTGGTGTAGACAATATTGTCAGATTGATACCTAGAAAAGAAAGTATCTAAAAGAAAGCTATCCATTTTGGCATACCAAGCCTGAGGGGCTTGCTTGAGACCATAAATGGATTTCTTAAGCCGACATACAAGGCTGAAGTCTATTTGTATAAATCTAGGAGGTTGTTCCATATAGATTTCTTCATGTAAGTCCCCATGCAAGAAGGCGAATTTAACATCCATCTAATGGACTTCCCATTTGAAATAAGCAGCAAGGAAAAGAACAAGGTTGATAGAGTTCATTTTTGCAATAGGGGAGAAGGTTTCAGTATAGTCAATGCCTTCAACTTGTGAAAAACCCTTAGCAACAAGAAGAGCTTTATGTTTATCAACTTTTCCATCTAGTCCAAACTTGGTTCTGTATATTCATTTGCATCTAACAAGTTTTCCTCCCTTTGGAAGAGGAAAAAGGTCCCATGTGTCATTTGCCAAAAATGAACGATATTCTTCATTCATAGTTGCGTCTCAATCTACGTGGCCTAAATCTTCTGCAAACGTGTCAGGATCATAATTCATTGAAGATTAGGCCATTAAATAAGAGGCTCTATCGAACTAAGAACGTGTATGATGTTGATTTGTAGGATCACCTACAAGAGCACCTGCTGCATCCCAAGTAGTGTGGACCCATTTTGGAAGTTGAGGAGTTGAAGGAGGATCCCGAGAAGGTGGGAGAGGATTGTCATCCTCGCTATCATCATTTGAGGAAGGAATATTTTTAGAAGTAGAAGGGATAGAGAGAGGTGGCACATCCTTCGAACTAGGCTTGTAGGCAAATATATTTTCGGCAAACTTTACATCTATTCTAATGATAACATTTTTGGATTTAGGTTGACGAAGTCTATATCCTTTGACATCTTCAGAATATCTATCAAAAATACATTTTTCACTCTTAGGTTTTAAGGCTTTATGTTTCTTATCTGGAATATGGGCCCATGCTTCACTTCCAAAAACATGAAAGTGACTTACATCTGGTTTAATTGAGCTCCATGCTTCCTGTGGAGGGATATTTTTTTAAACCTTAGTAGGAGTGTGATTTACTATGTAATTTGCAAAATTAATTGCTTCTTCCCAAAAATTAAGACTAATTCCTTTAGATTAAAGCATACAATTATCCATTTCCTTTAAGGTGCGATTCTTCCTTTTAGCTACACCATTTTGTTGTGGAGTATATGGAACAATATGTTGCAATTGAATTCCATGCTCAGTGTAAAAGTTGAAGAATTTTTTGTTAACATATTTTCCGCCATTATCAGATCTTAGCATAAGAATTTGATGTCCAGAGTGTTTCTCAACAAAGCCCTTAAAGGCAAAGAACATGTTAAAGACTTCACTCTTGAGGTTTAAGAAGTATACCCAAGTGCATCTAAAGAAATCATCAATGAAAGTTAAGAAATACTTGTAGCCAGAGAATGAAACAACTGGAAGTGGACCACATAAATCACTATGCACAAGCTGTAAAGGGGTTGAGGCATGCAAAGAGGCGTGTTTTTCAAAACTATCCTGATGATGTTTTCTGAGTACACATCCAGAAAAAACACCATGTCTGCAAGATACCATAGGAAGACTTGTCACCATGTTTTATTTACATAGATTTTGAAGGGAGCGATAGTTTAAGTGTCCAAATCACTCATGCCAAAGTTTGCTCACTTCATTATTATGAACAACAAATACCGAGGGAAGATTTGATGACCCAAATTTGTTAAACTTATACAACCTTGTAGAATCATTAGCAATGTTAGTAACTAAAATATGTCTAGGATCTCTTAGGTCCTTAATTACAACATCATGAGGTGAAAATTCAACGGTTTTACCTTCACTTAAATCAGTTATCTGATATACAGATAGAAGGTTGCAGGATAAGGTAGGAACATACAATACATCATTAAATTGACCATTGTCTAGATGAATAGTATCAGTCACTACAAAACTAAGAGATCTATCATCACCAACATATATATTTTTGGTGTTACAATCATTTAAAGAATAAAACATGGTTTTGTTTTTGACCATGTGATAAGAAGCTTCAGAATCAATGAGCCACTCATGAGAATGAGAAGAAGAAGATACATTTAGTGCATAACTAGACCGAGATGCTTGACAACCATATGCAGAAAGTGTTATTCGAAAAGATGAAGTTGAAGTTGAAGAGTGCTCCAAATGGATGTTATGCTTCTTCATTGCTCCTTCCAAGGCTTCCATCTTCTTAAAGCATTTGGATTCTAAGTGGCCATCATGATTACAAAATTTGCAATGTCTATCAGTCTTCTTCCCTTTGTTTTTAGTTGCCTTATCATTTTTTTGAGTTGATTTTTCATTTTGAGAATGAAATGGCTTAAGACCCTTGTTTGGTTTAGGAAAATTCCTTTTAGGATGCTGCTTCTTAGGAATTTTTGAACTTGGTTTCTGTTGGGCCGCTAAAGCTTTCTTAGAAGAGTTTCCAACATTAAAAAGATGAAGATGTAATATTTTTTCTTGTTCTCTTATTAAAGAATCACAAAAGACATCAAAATATGGGGACTTGTAGTTTTGTCCTTAAGAAATAAAGGCTTCCCTAGTAGAATGGAAGGTGGAAACAAACACAAAGTAGGCTGGCCCAAAATTAACAAGAATGGAATAGATAAGGCTACCATCTTCTTCCTTAACCTTAACACTTTCCAAGAGAAGTCCAAGGGTCTTGAACTTGGAAAAAAAATCTTCAATGAAAGAAAAATTATTGAGGTCTAATGTAAGCAACTCATTTTCGAGTTGATGGGCTCTAATTTCATTTTTAATTCCAAAAACATTATTGGTTTGTTTCATTGCTTCATCAAGGGTATCAATTTTTGCGGTATGGAATCTAAGGTCTGAAGAAATATACATACATATCAACCCACATGCTTGGTGCTGATTTGGGATAGAAATGAATGTGCTCTAGCCATGAAAATTGGCAAAGAGACTAAAGCACATGAGATCTCCAAGACCCAGAAATGATTTGGATAGATTGTACCCGGTTTGGGAGATATTAAAATAATTAATATTTTTAATGGAGTCCCTAAGTCTAAACTTGGGAAAAATAAAATATTAATGGGTATTAATATAAAACTATGTTAGAAGGTTCCAAAATTCATGGATCAAGCCAAATCTAATCTTAGTCGTTGATTAGAGATTTAATCTCGGTCGTTGAAGGACCAATGAGAAAAGTATAAGAGGAGGCTTGAGGGTCAGTTGGAGAACACACCATAGTGATCAATAATTCATTTTGCTAGAGTGGGGTTGCTAAGCAAAAGTGAATCAATGATTAGCAGCGAGGGGTAGTGAGTACTGGGTAGAGAGGCAGAGACAGTGTCAAGAGACCAGTGCAGAAGTAGAAAGTGAGAGGCAACAACCAATTTAGGCCATGCAGAGCTTAGCAGAGACAACATAGAGCCTAGAGGGACTGTGTCATCCACGCAGAAGGCAAAGGGAGTGATATACAGGGTCCCAGAGGCTATGAAGTGCTTCAAAAGGCTGATGTAGAGAAGCAAGAGGCTAACACAGAGGCCATAAGGGCCAACGCTGAGCTTCAGAGTCGCTTGAGAGGGTTTCATGGGACATGTTTTCTAAATACTTATTTCGACATAGAGAGGTATTGTTGTTGTGTATTTTTCTCTGTCGGGTGAGCTAGTTAGGCACCCAGTTATACTCAAGGAAATATTGTATAATAATAAACCCTCAGAATAGTTGCACCGGTTTTGCCGCATTGGGTTTTTCCGAGGACATTTGTCTAAAAATAACAGTGTCATTTGTGTGTTTGTACTCTTTCAGCTGTTGATCTGTAGATGTTGTGACTGTATAGTGTTTATTTCAGTATTTAAATGTTTTAAATAACTTGTTTGAATTTAAACAAGTAGAATAACTAAACCAACAGAATATACATTAATTTTCTAACGAATAGACTTAGAAAATTCAACATGGTATCAGAGCGTGGTTGCAGATCACAAGAGAGATGAAGGCATCAACTAAGCAGAGAATTTGCAGTAGAATCAACTGGCCTGAGTGACAAACGTTGATCCTTATAGAAGCGACAAAGGAAGGGTTGATGCAGAGGGATTGCGCGGTAGCCTGGGTGTAGGTAATATTGACAAATGCTCTAATCATGATACAATTTCCTCTAAATCTGACCGAATACCTTCATCTTCCTCAATTGGAGTATCAATAATCTATTTCCAGACTGACTAGTTTATAAATTTTCCCTTTTCGGCCACTATCACCAATCCTTTTCCATTAATAAGCCCAACCCTTGTTATCGGTAACAATTTCATAATAGAGCCCCTTTTTGTCACTATCGGAGCTGTAATTCCATAGGAAGTACATAATACACTATCGGCGAGGTTTATTCCATAAGAAATGGAATAACACTATCGGCACTTTGCTATCGGTGATTCCTCGATGCGATATAACGGTGTCACTATTGGCGATCGCAATCGGCAGTTTCAACGCTCCCTCACCAGACTCCTTCTGCTTAGAACTTGCAATGCGATAACGCTTCGCGGACCCAACAGATTGTAATTCCTCTATAATATTTCGGATCTGAATGTGTCACAATATCAGATTTCAGCGGTTCAATAAACCAATTCCTTTCCACTGAAGCATTACAATTTGATAGTGCTTACGGACCTGATATGGATATAAGTCGTGCTTTATAAGATTTCAAGTCTGGGTTTTGAATTCGGACTATGTTTTTCGCTGTTTCTTAGTGTAAATGGGAATTTAGCTTGTGGGACTAAAATGACACATAAATTAGAAACGGAGCACGCCGATATGAAGGAAAAACACTCAAACCGACTCTTATCAAAGTATTAACAAGGAAAACCACCCGAACCATTGTTATCAAGACTTAAAAGTAAGCAATGCGAGAAAGCCAAAGATATGCATAAATAGCAGATTTAGCAGACAAACAGGTGTTCAAATGCATAGAAATGGTTTCAAAGGTCACAACGCCTTCGGGATTGACCAATACACAGAGATGTCCTACTATTTTCTTCAGCAATATGAGATAAAGCCACTCCGTCAAAAACCCTTTACAATAGCCTAAAAGTTACATATATACTAGTTCGTTTTAACAACCAGATCCTAAAACAGAGGCTAAAATTTATTAATCCTATCTATTATGTGAGGCATTCTCCTCGAGAATCTCCACTACGCTAACTAATCCTATATGTTCTACGAGGTATCCTCCTCGAGAATCTCCACTACAACTAACTAATTAACACTTATTACATCATGATTTGATCCTATATTCTAGCTCTATGCTTAACTAAAAAAACATGCAAATTGATGGCCAAAGGATCCCACTCCTTTGCTTGTAGATTTTTTATTTTATTTTTGGAATAAGTTTGAAGTCTTTTCCCTCCAAGTCTCATGCTCCTGCATCAAACTCCTAAGGACAAAATTCTTCATAGGCTCTTGTCCATGAGCTCTTCTACAGAACTGCCCAACTTCTGTAGCATGTTTTCCGTTACCCAAGTAGCTTCAACAATTGGCTGATCCTGCCATTTGACCAAATACTGAAAGTACTCTTGTCCTCTGGTTTTCTTGAACACTTTCCTGTCCAAAATCCTTTCTGGTTGTAATTCCTTTGTTGTAGGTAACTGTTTTACCCAGTCAATTTCTTGTGTCTCTTGATCGTTTTTTGTATCATATGGAATTTCACCTTCATACTTGTACAGATTAGCAACATTGAAAATTGGAGATATTCCAACATCAGGGGGTAATTCAATTTCATATGCATTTGCAGAAAATATCCTTAATACTTTGCATGGTCCAATTTTCTTGAACTTCATTTTGCTGTACTCCCTCTTTGGAAATCTTTCCTTCCTTAGGTGTGTGGAGCTATAAAAAGGGTCTCTTTCACCTCTACTTACCTCACATTAATATGTCAATTCGGGAACGTTTTGCTATTTCAAAGAGTGTCTCAGTCTGAGGCTTATCATTTGCCAGAGTAATGCTCGTAGCACAGTGTTTGAAAATACAAGAGTAAATGGATGCATGTCTACAACTTAACTACTTCAAAAGACTAAACCACACATTCAGGTATTAAGCAATTTATCAGTCAAGGGTTCGATAACAATAACCCATCCTTTTAGAAACTGATGGAAAATAAATCTGAGAATAGATTGGGGGTCTAGGAGCCGGACAAGAGATGCCAATGCTCACTACAGCCTAAGATCATCCTTCACACCAATAACAAGAAATGGAACGGCAAAGAAATCGAACAACAATTAAATGGAACAACAACCTTGAAATAGAACAGCAATTCTAAAATGGAACAACAATTCGGAAATGGAACAACAATTCGGAAATGGAACAGTAATCAAGTCTAACAAGCTATAAATCTATCAAATCACTTGCATTAGTCATAACCAAATATCAATCCTTCACTCCTAAAGATGTAAACACAAATGGAACAGCACTGCTTACTAATACATGATGGAACAACACTGAAAACCATATAAACACAACATGCTCAGATAGTAATCTGATTCAGTTGTCATTTTGATTAGAAAGAGTACGATTGCATCTCAAGATAGAACAACAATATTCAAGAATCCAATAATCACATAGAACAGAGCTTCCAAGATGAATTCTGTAATGTTAAGGCACAATCGTATAACACAAAACTCTGTAATGGAACAACAGTATCCTGTAGAAACTAACCGTATTATATCAACACCTAAAGGAACATTAATATGATGCAGCGTCAATACTGTAGGTTTTAACCCCGTACAGAAATTACCTGCATACGAATTCTAAATCACAAGAAAAATAAAATTGCGAGAGCATAACACATAAAACACATATACACAGAGATTTCCCACTGGATCTCAAAACTAAGACTACCAGCTTGATTTTTCATTATGTTCCTTTCAATGTTACAATACATATTTATACATTCTGAAGCATCCGATACCATGGACCGAAAACCATCGCGTCCAAAAAACATGTGCGAAAATCATGCACAAAACCATAGGTGGGACCACCCAAACTAACATAGGGTCAAAAACCAAAATTTTCCGGGGTGCTGCCCCAGACCCCATAAAGTGGGGTTGCAGGTACCCCTCAAACCCCCTGTTAACTATGTGGAAAGAATATAACACAACCCATCAATCTCCCGCTTGTTGTTTTCTTTCCACAGGGGGCCACAGGAGAGCTTAGTCATTTTTCCAGCCCTGAAACGCCCATTGTTTCTCTACACCAAGAGAACTTC
>APFE030696620.1:0-16157 GCA_000404065.3 Pinus taeda | reverse complement strand
CGCCCAACCTAACATAGGGTCCAAAACCAAAATTTTCCGCGGCGCTACCCCGGACCCCATAAAGTGGGGTTACGGGTACCCCTCAAACCCCCTGTTAACTATGTGGAAAGAATATAACACAACCCAACAAATACAACACTTTTGTTTTCAGAAACCTTAATGGATTAGACACGACAGAGCATGTGACATAAACTTTATAAAACACGTCAGATTACCAGATCACGTTGATGAGCAGACCACACAAAAACCACGCGTAATGGTACAAGAGCAAGTATCCTCTAGGGCCGGGCCCTTAGCCTCTAGGGGTACACCGCTTGAAGTTATTCCAGGCTCAAAGATAAAAGAGTAACCAAGTCTGTATTAATGCATTAAGTAAAAGGTATAGTAGAGCAAGTCTTAACAAGACATAATGATCAAAGTTTTGATCTTTTCAAAGAAATTACATAAAGGCATAACCACCCCTTTAGCTAACAATGCCACCCCTTATATAAGTGTGACGACAAAGATATCTATATGCAGAAATAGATAAAACAGCGATCCCTCAAGATCAAGGATCCTGAGGGATTCACAGAACCGTTAATCCTGAGTCATTTCTTCTCTTTTATGCGTGGAGCTGATATCTCCGCTTCCTTTCCCGAGCTGATCAGTTTTGATCTGGTTTGCATGCGGTCTTCCGTCGAAGGGAAAACACTTAACCCATCTTTGTCTTTTCCTTTAGAACAACCACTTTTCATTTTTCCCCGCTCCTGCACATGGAAACGACAATTGTCAACGTTCTTTGTTTTGCATATTAATCTCACGTGTTTTGTTATAATTCTTTATCATTTTCTAAGTTTATGATGCAAAAAGGCTTATAAGTCCTAATGAAAAGATACTGAAATAACCATCCAAACATACCTTCTTTGGTACTCCACACACCCCCCTGCTTACCATTTTCCATGGCCTCATGAAAGCATTGTAGTTGACATGTAAGGCAGTGAGTGAGTAGGCTGAAGATGGAATCTCATGTGAAGGCCTACAGCCGTGATGCGAAACTAGGTAGTCAAAGAAATGGCCTGTCTGACCCTCAGGCATCTCATACAGGGCTTTGTATCCAGGTGTAGGATGCAAAATAATTGGACTCCGGAGCCTATATCCTAACCAGGATGGCCCTGCCCTCAAAAAAATTTCGCCATAGAGGGGAAAACGGTTGGCAGCTAGTTTAAAATTCACATACTTAAATGGTTCTCTGAGTTGGATATTCGGATTAGATATTCGATATCGAAATTTAGTTGCATCAATGGTAGGGTCTTTGATAGAGGAAAAGTATTCTAATCCTTGCCGAATGATTGCCTCATGCATGGGTCCTAATGCTTCAATCACTCCTGGAGTCTTCATGAGGTTTCTATGTTTCCTCCATAACTATGCTGGATCCATAGGCTCAGCTCTTATCCATAAATCTAATCCGTTTTCTTGTCTTTGAAAAGCATTATAGGCTTTAAACCATTTAATTTGATTCACTGCAAATGAAATAAATGCTTGTAATTGAATGTCCCCAACAAAAGGGCCAGGGTTCAGTTCGGTCTCTTGTTCTAGTACAAGGTTATGCAAATAAAATTCACACAATAGTATCTGCACTTTTACCCCATAGTGTTTACAACAGTTTATGAAATCATCTATGGTGTTAATTTGTATGGGAGCACCTGCTTTAACAACCTTTATTTTCAATTGCAAATACCTTTCCATTAAAAACAAGGCATAGTTCTTGGCAGGGGCTCTACATGCTAGGACGTCATTGTATAGAGAAAACAAGGTATCCATCTGTTTGATAACTACATCTAATATATGAGTTACCTTTGCAACTTTCTCTTGTTCCTTTTGCCATCCTTCGAAGGCATGCCTTTCAGATAAGTTGATGTTCCTTAGCTGCTGCTGTAGTTCTTCATATTTTTCTCGGGGGACCGTTTTCTCCCTAATCTTTTCTGCTTCTTGATGAGCTTGCTTCGAACCCTTTTGGAGGGTTACTATTTTTGGATCCCTTTTCCATGCAGCAGTGGAGGCCGAGAGCTTTACCTAAACTTTCCTATTGCACTGCTTCGAGTTCAGAACCCTTATTACTCCCGAAAGTGGTGCCTCCGTCTGAATTTCCTTATCATCCATTTATTTTGACATGAACATCAACCCATTGCTGTTCCTTTTCAATTGGAACAACATTTTGTTTCTCAGCATCATTTGGAACAACAGCTTGCCTTTTGATAGGGTTTTGAACAACAGGATGGATTCTGGTCCTCCGCCCCTTGCCCTTAAGGGATTTTGCTGGAGTGGCCAGATTTTTCCTTCCTTAAGTCCCCTTTACCCTTTGCCTCGCCTTTAGAACCCTAATCTGCTGGTGGAGCTGGACTATTATGTTCAATAATCTCTGTTGTTCCTTTCGCAATTCCCTTATTTCCTCCATTTCTTCAGAAGGAACAGCAGGTTGTTTACTGTGGTCTAGACTGTGGCTAGCTTCCTGATTTTCTTCCTAGGATGTTTCTTCATTGTTCTACTCTGGCTGTTCCGGGGAAAGAACCCTAATTGGCTCTGTTATTTATTGGGCTATTTATTTTTATGCCCTTATTTCCTTCGGACTTTCTTCTGGTGGCTCTTGGATAGGAATGGGTTGTTCCTGCTTAGCATTTTTTGACATCTCATCATGAACAGGCAGATTTTCTACTTCTACCTCCTTTGCATGTGATTCCTCGGGTGCATTTTTCTCCTGGTTTTTCTCTCTGGCATGGAGGTCTAATGGACTGGAAGGTTGGCCATATTCGCCCATATTGGCCAAAACTTTGGCCAATTCATCTTCCCCTAATGGGTCCTATAATGGGCTACCTTCCTACTGTTCCATTTCCTCCTCCTGCCCAGACTGCTCAGCTCCTTTTTCTTTGTCTCCTTCTTCCTCAGATTTCTCGTCTTCTTCCTCTTTTTCTTCTTCTTCTTCTTCTACAGATTGCTCTGTCCTCTTCTTCTTCTTCTTCTTTTTCTTCTTTTTCTTCTACTTCTGTAGATTGCTCTACCTCCTCTTCTTGCATTTTCGTTTCCTTGTCTACCCGTGGGGGTTGGTCATCTTCTATTTCCACTGGCTGGCTGGTGCCTTCTTGGGGCTTCTCCAGCCCTCCTCATAGCCGTGCTAGCCTGACCAATTTCCTGTGCTTTTCTAGTTGCTCGGGTGTGCTGGTGACATGTTTCCGCTTTGCCGATTTCTTATGTTTTTCTGGACGCTCGGGTGTGATAGTGACCTATTTCCATTTTGGGGGTGGTGTGGCCAACCCCCCATTTACAATGGCAATTAGCTCTTCCCAGCTGCTCTGCTGCTGGGTGAGGCTATGGTTGACTATCAACCGAATCAATCCATGATGACTAAAAAATGACTCTACGTGTTATGCCTTTTTCATGCTCCGTGCAACGTCATGAAGTAATGAATTCAACAATGCAGGTAAATTTAAAGAGCATTTTTGTTTTAGAACAACTAAGAGTTTAAGATGTCGTGGTCTTACCACGTCTTTTCTGCCCTCGCAAGTGATATAGCTTTGGATGGTATTTGCTAATTCTGGCCACGGCTCTCCTAGTGTTGCTGGCAGAACCCCCTTTCCTCGAATTGTCAGGCTCTGTCCCTCGTCCTGGAAGATTTCTATAATCTTCTGCAACCTCTCCTTTTTTAACGTCCATACTGGTCCAGTGGCTGGCAGTCCCGAGACTTCTGTGATTATTTCATCGATGACTGCTATGCATCTTCCCCTTACTCTGGAGTAGTCTTCTTGCAGGTTCTACAAGAATTCAATCGCCACTGTTTCGTTAGACTCCTGCAAGCGGTTAAGATAGGTCAGCCATCCTGCTCTTGCCAGGATTTCCCGGGCAGCAGCCGAAACAGTTAATACTCGTGGTTCTCTGCGAATTGATCTTCCTCCCATGGTTTTGCTATAAATTCTCAAAGGAACGGCAACTGTTTGTTGAAACACAGAGAAGATGACAGACGTAAAACTCGTTCAAACTCTAATGCTGCAGCGTATATAGTGGAAATGGTTTTGAACAACAAATCATGCAGAAAAAACAAAAAATAAAAAAAATAAAAATACCATTGAGCCGTGTTATACCCAATACACAACTTCCCGAATAGAGAGCTGACACGTAATCCAGGGAATGATGAGGTTAACCTCCCCCCCCATAATGTGATAGGCTGTCCCAGCCGTCAAATAAAGGAGCAGCGCCTGCTCTGCAACAAAGTCTTTAAGGAACAGCGTATGGCAGTATGCCATGTTTACAAAAAGCAGCCTATTACTAAAATCGAGGTGTAGAGTTGCGTTTCTTTAATACGTAAGAGACTGCGGTGATTTGATGCAAGGTTGGGGATAAGACATTTGCCGTAAATAGAGAGTCTCATGCGGTCATTGTCAATGGTTCTGTCATGATTGGTGATAATATATAGTCATGCGTTATATGGTTGGGGCAATAACATATAATTCATTACCATGGCATAAGAAACAGAAGGGTGCTAATAAATTACCTATTGGTGTAAATAATGCGACTTCAATACCATTAACAGTGTTATGCTACCGATAGGTGTCCATAACCTTGGCAGAGTTGTTTGTTTCACCCATGGAACCATAGTCCTTTGTGTATGCTAGGGAACGTTGTGTAATGTCAAAATGTAGGCCATTATGCTGGCTTGGTGACCAGTTAGCCATAATTCCATTCACGAGGAAGGAGCGAATAGTGGGCAGGCCCGCTCATGATGAGACCTCCTATTCCAAGGGTTGTTTGTTTGATATACCTTTTGGACCATATCCCTGGTGTGGTGGCCATAGTGGGAATGCCACTTCGCTTTCATCCTCATGATCATGGTAGGCCAGCTCTTAATGAGACTTCCTATCCTACATTTGACAATTTATAAGTCATATTTTCTTTTTTCTTTGTTTTTCATGAAGTGCCTTCCCTATTTATACACAAAGGGTGGTTCAACACTCCTTAAGAGTAGGAATGGTGGAAGAAGTCTTGATATCCCAATAGGAAGATATAAACCCTTTGCTCTTATTCCTGAATAATAATCAAAGAGGATTAAAAGGGACCAACATGATACAGATAACCAATCAGAGCAGAATTAGTAGAACAATGACAACAAAAGATGATGAATAAGCATGTCTTTCCTTATGTCCTCTCACCAATTCAGGGAAGTTTCTTATAAAGATAGCGATTTATGATTGACTGATTTCAGTATGTTGTGTTTTTGTTTCCATTACATAAGTGCATAGCTATATTAAAAAAGACTTGAAAGAACATGAGCAATAAGCATCCTCAATTTAGAACAGCAAAAGGAACAAGCTGTTTCACAGAGAGAGCAAAAGCATACAAGCGGTGTTCCTTTTGAGGAAAGGAACAACAACAGTTCACAAATGTTGTTCTTTTGGAAAAGGGACAACAACACACATAGGTATGGTTCCTTTGGAAAAGGAACATCAAGAATCACAAACATTGTTCCTTTGAAGAAGGAACAACAAGGCACACAAATGTCGTTCCTTTGGAAAAGGAACAACAGACGTCAAAAATGTTGTTCCTTTGGAAAAGGAACAGCAAAACCAGCAAATGCCATTCCTTTGAAAAAGGAACAACAGTAATGAAAAACGTTGTTCCTTTGGAAAAGGAACAACAAAACAAGCAAATTTCGTTTCTTTGGAAAAGGAACAGCCAAGATAAAAAATGTTGTTCCTTTGGAAAATGAACAACAAAAACATACAAATGTTGTTCCTTTGGAAAAGGAACAATAGAAATAAAAAATGTTGTTCCTTTGGAAAAGGAACAGTAAGAACATGCAAATGCCATTCCTTTGGAAAAGGAATAACATAAATAAAAAATGTTGTTCCTTTGGAAAAGGAACAGCAAAAAAAATAAAAAATGTTGTTCCTTTGGAAAAGGAACAACAAAAACACACAAATGTTGTTCCTTTGGAAAAGGAACAACAAAAAATAAAAAATGATGTTCCTTTGGAAAAAGGAACAGCAAAAATGCCCAAATGCGGTTCCTTTGGAAAAGGAACACCAAAAATAAAAAATGTTGTTCCTTTGGAAAAAGGAACAACAAAAACACACTAATGTCGTTCCTTTGGAAAAGGAACAACATAAAGCAAAAATGTTGTTCCTTTGGAAAAGGAACAACAAAAACACACTAATGTTGTTCCTTTGGAAAAGGAACAACAGAAATAAAGAATGTAGTTCCTTTGGAAAAGGAACAGCAAAAACACACTAATGTCGTTCCTTTGGAAAAGGAATAGCAATAATAGCAAAACGTTGTTTCAAAGATATGTACAAAAATAACTCAAGAAATTATGTACAAACTGTAAAGAAAAGTAAATTCCTTAATGAATTACAAGTGAGGAAGACTTCTCTTCCTCCCCCAAAATCTCCATATCTGAATCTTGGCGTAGCTATTGGCAGAAGGACTCCCGAGTGAGTGGTTTGCGATAGAGACGAACTCGGTGGCCATTTGCCTTAATAGCATATCCAGAACCATCAAT
Organism: Pinus taeda; assembly: GCA_000404065.3. Lineage (NCBI taxonomy): Eukaryota > Viridiplantae > Streptophyta > Pinopsida > Pinales > Pinaceae > Pinus > Pinus taeda. The sequence goes on along the minus strand of APFE030696620.1, from coordinate 9,631 downwards.
AGTGATTAGAGTAAGGGCACCATTGTCATGTACCTTTTGGATTTCATATGGTCCCAACCAACGAGTCTAGAGTTTCCCGGGGAAGTTCTGAAACCTAGAGTTGTACAAAAGAGCCCAGTCTCCTTCGTGGAAGACTTTATTTTTAATGAGAGAATCATGCCATTTAGCTCTCTGCTGTTGGACCAGAGCAGTGTTTTGAAGTGCAGAGAGCCTAATTTCGTCCAGCTCATTGATCTGCTGTAGTCAATTAGACTGTGCCTCAGTTAGGTCTAAGCCAACTTCCTGTGTTGTTCGTAATGTTTGGATTTCAAATTCTATGGGGAAACTAGGTTGTTTTCCAAACACTAGCTGATAAGGTGAGTAACCAGTGGTACTCCTCCATGTTGTTTTGTAAGTCCATAGTGCTTCAGGTAATTTGGCAGCCCAATCACGTCTATGTGATGCAATAGTTTTCGTTAGGATTGTTTCTATTATTTTATTGCTGCTTTCTACTTGCCCATTTTCCTGTGGGTGGTATGGAGTAGTGATTTTATGCTGGACATGATAGTTGTTGAGTGTTGCAGCTATTCTGTTTCCAGCAAACTGTGGTCCATCGTCTGTAATTATCTCTCTTGGAAGGCCATAACGTACAAATAGATGGAACAGGAACTGTATGACAATCCTCTGTGGCTCTTGGAAATGCCTCTGCTTCAACCCACTTGGTGACATATTCTGTTGCCACCAAAATATATGTTTTCTGGTTTGATGATGGGTTGATGGGTCCAACGAAATCAAGAGCCCATCGCTCGAATGGTTCGATGACTAACTGTAGTTTCAGAGACATCTCATCAGACTGACTAGGGCATCCTGCTCTCTGGCAACTGTCACAAGCTTGGACAAACTTCTTTGCATCTGAAAATTGTGGGCCAATAATACCCTGTTTGTAGTGCTTTATGTCCAGTTCCACGATCAGCAAAATGTCCACCACATGGTTGGTCATGGCAGGCTTTCAAAATGTCAAAGATTTCATCCTCTCGAAGGAATCTCCTGATATGCATGTCTGCCCCTATGTGAAACAAATAGCCCCCAATCCAAGAAAATCTAGTACTTCGCTGGACAATCTATTTTCTCTCGTTAGGGGTTAGATGCTTTGGTAACTTACCTACTGCTAGGTAATTGGCAACATCAGCATACCAGGGTGTTTGAACAGCCACAGCAAAGAGATGCTCATCCAGAAATTGATCTTCAATTGTTTCTGCATCAACTGGCTTTGGCATTCTTGAGAGGAAATCAGCTACCGGATTTTTTTTCTAGGTCGATCCTTGATTCTAATATCAAATTCCTGCAATAAAATCAGCTATCTAGTTATTCTGCCATTTGTGATAGGCTTGTTTGCTAAATATTTTATGGCAGAATGATCTGTGTACAAAATAACAGGATATCCAGTAATGTAATGTCTGAACTTATTGACAGCATGTATTACGGCTAGAAATTATTTTTCAGTAACAGTGTAGTTTAATTCAGCAGGGGATAATTTTTTGCTAATGTAATAAATTGCATATGGTTTTCTATCCTCTTCCTTCCCAAGGACCGCTCCAATGGTTGTGTCTAACGCATCAGATGATATGTGGAATGGCAAATCCCAATTTGGTCCTCGAAGGACTGGGGCTGTGGATACGAGCTTCTTCAAATCCTTGAAAGCACGTTCACATTTTTCCATCCAAAGAAAATCAACGTTACCAGTTAGTGCATACAAAGGTGCAGCAATACGTGAATAATGTTCTATAAACCTTTTGTAATAACCAGAAAATCCAAGAAAGCTACGTACCTCTATTTGAGTGGTGGGAGTAGGAATGAGCAGAAGTATTTGGATTTTGGCTGGGTCTACCTGAATGCCAGCTGCTAAAATATAGTGTCCTAAAATAAGTCCTTCCGTCATCATCATATAACATTTTTCATGGCTTAAACAAAGCCTGGTAGCAATGCATCGTTGTAGGACTTTTTCTAGTGTATCCAGTGCTGGATCAAACTCATCTTTGTATGGAGTAAAGTCATCCATATATACTTCAAGTCCTTCATTTATTAAGTCTGCAAAAATGCTAAGGATAGCCCTTTGAAATGTGGCAGGGGCATTGCATAAGCCAAAAGGTAAAACTCGGTAGGCAAATGTTCCCCAAAGACAAGTAAAAGTAGTTTTGTCTTGGTCTTCAGGGGCAATTTGTATTTGATTGCACCCACTGAAGCCATCGAGGAAAGAAAATAATTTCTTTCTTGCCAAAGTGTCTAATACTTGGTCGATGAATGGGAGAGGGAAGTGGTCTTTTTGTGTTGTTTTATTTAGCTCCCTGTAGTCCACACAGATTCTCCATTTCCCATTCTTTTTTGGTACCACCACAAGTGGGGAGACCCATTTACTATCAAAGATAGGGTAGATAAAATTAACATCTAAAAGTTTTTGAAGTTCAGCTTTTACCACATCTTTTAAATGAGGATTTAGTTTTCTCTAAGGCTATCGAACAGGTCTCGCATCTTTTTCTATGTAAATATGGTGTGTACATAACTGGGGGTCAATTCCTTTCATATCAGGGTAGTCCCATGCAAATGCTTCTTTATATTTCCTTAACACATGGATGAACTTCATTTATTGTTCAGATGTGAGGTTGGCATTAATGTTTAAGGTTTTTCCCGGTTCAATTTCCACAATTTTACTATTTGCAATGGAGGTGACAGGGATTGTATGTTCATGTGTATCTTTCAGAGGATCTTCTTCTAATTCATTATCAAATGCTGCTTTTATCATATGACATTGTGTGCGAGATGTGAGTTCAGTTTGACTAATGAAATTATTAATGGCATCGTCTTCTGTTTGTCTTTGAAATCAAGTGCTTATTGTATAGTTAATTGAGATCTAATGTTATCAGTAAGGTATGATACAGGGTGCCTATTAGTTTTGACTATTGTGACACTTGACTGCGTTGGAGAATATAGAACTAAGTTCTTGATATCTGTTCCCCTGGTTATGATCATATTTCCTTACCGACAGCCAATATAGGCATTGGAAGTGGCGAGCCAAGGTCTTCCTAAAATCAATGGATTTCCATCAAGTCGGGTTTTGGGATTTATTATCAGAAAATCGGTTGGATATTCCCAGGAGTCAACAGAGACCATGACATCATGTAGTATGGCCTCTGGCCTAACCACAGATCGGTCAGCCAATTATAACAAGGTAGAGGTGGGTTCTACAGATGTAATCCCTAGATTTTGGCAAGTAGTGGTTGTTAAGATATTGATTGCAGCTCCAAGATCAACTAAGGCATTGGACAGGGTCTGACCATAAATTTGGATAGTTACTATTGGGTTTCTTGGGTCTTCGTATTTAATGGGTGTTTCTTTTCATGATAATAAATCAGATAGAGTGCCGACTACTCGGACTCTTGGATTATTTGTTATATTCCTCCTTGGTCTCTTTATGCACAATTCTTTGATAGTTTTTGCGTCTATCGGGATGTCTTGAATGGCTTGGAGGAATGGAATTTTTATGTACAAATTTTGTAATTCTCCTAGAATGTCAAAATCAGGATGCTGTATAGGTCGAGATATGACTAATCGTTCTGAGAATGGGGGAGAGGATGTGGTTGCTTGATTATGAGTTTGTTGTTTATTCACATCCTCTTCTTGTGGCAGATGTTCTCTGGGTAACTGATCTTCAACCTGAACTCTCTTATTTCCCTCGGTTTGAATAATACGCCCAGATCTTAACTGAAGGTCATTACACTCCCTCAGATCGGCTCCTACTTCTGGTGTTTCTATGATTTGGAGAGATTGGAACCGTCTGTTATTTGGATTGGGGTTGGGATGGGCTAGGAGTTGCGGTCTCAGATTAGACTGGGGATTTTATTGTAAGGCTGGCAGTGTAGGTTGAGGGAGAGGAATAGTTCCTACTGGCTGATGCATTGGTCTCTACCAGTTTGTCTGCCAAGCTGAGCTTTATGAAGTAGGGGGAGTGCATTGTGGTGGGTATGGGTTGTTTTGCCAATATGGTGGGGTATAAGGAAGGTTCGACCAACCAGATTGGCTTGCCTGATTCAGCCACGAGTTTGAGGAAGGAAACGATTGTGGTGACCAGTTTGAAAAATGGGGGTTGGAATTGACTTTGCCACATGTTATACTGTTGAGCATTATATTGCAAAGGCTGAAAAGAAGAAGTTGGGTCTAGAAACATACCAGATTGTCGCGGTTGCCACTAACGGCGCTGGTTGAGCAAATACACCAATTTTGGCTCTTCTTCTGCTTCCTTATATACTGCTTTCAGTCCAAGAAGTGAGGGACAACTTTCCATAGGGTGATCTTTTGTACAGATGGCGCATGTTTGGACTGCATCCAGTGGACACTCCTTATTGCTATGCTTCTTCCTACATCTAGGACAGAAGATTGCCAAATTCTGTTCTACCTCAATTTGCTTCTACTTGACCTGCAAAATATCCAATTGTGTAGTTAGTGTCCCTAGTGTTGAGTCCCAAACTTACACCTTCCCTACATCCCTTTTTAGCCTTTTTCTCCAGTTACCTGAACCTCTAAGCTATCAAGTCACTGCATAATAGTTTAAAATGAGTATATAAATGGTTTCCTAACTATGTTTTGTGACTGCTATTTGGTTTAGATTTTTGTTCAACCAGCTGCAAAATCTGCCACTTTCCACAGCCATAATCAGTTTCCGCAGCCATTTTGTTAAACTGTATGCTACAGGTTTCCATTGAAGAAATTAGCCACATGGGCAAGCTATAAAGGACGTGGACATGGAGCGTGTCCCCTTGGTTCAGCCAAATCATCCATAGAAGCCTGTAGTCAAGGTCGGTCAAACAGTGGTCAACATAAAGAGTTAAGCGGTGGCACGACTCTATTTTCAACACAAGGAGGTTTGCATGGCAAGGTCCTGAGTTTTAGGAGGTGCATTAACACCTAGGGATTGCTCATCGACCGAATCCAACAAACCATCTCTTGGATTTACTGTCCACGGCCACCATACTGGTACAACTCCGGGTTTTGTCTTTTACGTGCTTGTCCACCCGCGCAGGCCGTGTTAGTTTGTTATGTATTCCTCTGCTATAAATAACGCATCTCCATATGCATATAGCTAGTTAGTTGTTGTGTAAAATTTGACTGCTGTAAGAGCCTTGGAGCCGAGACTTAGTCTCTATTTTCATGATTGTTTTGCAATATATGAGAAAACGCTGATTCTTGGTTCAAATTCGTGATTGGTTTTGAATGACCGAGGGTGCAGAGGGCCCCTATACACCAAGGTCTTGTAGCTTATGTATAGCTTTATGTTTTCCTTACGTTTTACGCTTTTGATACCATAGAGTCTTACTATACATATATTAATTTGCTTATGGTTGATGTCATTTGCCTGTTCATAAGTTCTCTCATGCTTTTATTTGGTTGACAACTGATCAGTGTTTGCATTTCAGGTTCTGATAGGAAGCCCGAGCAGTACATATAGGTTTTGATGACTAATGACATTGATGGGATTATCTTGTCCTACTGTTGATTTGCTTTATTGATTTTATTTCTAGCATTGCTTATTTCTTAGTTCTGCTTTGATTTATTTACTTTGCTGCAAGTTAGTTATTAGACTATTCATATCATTCTTCAATTACCAAATGATGAGGGATTGTAAGAGTGAATGTGTAGCTTAATCTTAGTTTTATTTCATGCAACTTAGATATCAAATCATTCAATTTGTGTATGACTACTTCCTATATCCAGAGCGAGTCAATGGTGAGGGGTAAAAAATGAGTTGATGTGATATGATTAGTTTACTTTACTTTCAGTCTTTCAATTGCTTTGAGTTCAGTCTTTTATCTTCTTTATAACAGCAGTAAGGATACTGGGTTCCATAGTCATAGTTCACTGTTTTGTTAATTAGAATTTAGGCACATCTTGATTTCATCATTTTAAAGTTTGAATACTTTTAGATCGCTTTGAAGTTATTCATTGAATACAATTGTCCACATCTCACACACACCATTTCACATTAGGAAATCAAACAAGAAGATAAATCCAAAAACAAACTAAAAAAACTAAAAATGACAAGGAAATAAGAAAATGGTTATCTTGCATAGATAGTGCACTTCACTTCAACAATTTACGACTCCCATTTTGACAATTCACATAGCAATTTAGAACACACTAAATTCACCAAAAATTTTGGCGCCGTTTCCGGGGAAGTGAAACTAGGTAGCCAAATTCTTAAAAAAAAAAATATACATAAAAACAAGAAAATTTCAAGGAAGGTAAAAAAATTGATGATTTCTCAAAGTATGCTCTCCTCTTGCACCTAGTGTCATCTAGAGGATTAGAAAGGAGAGTTATTGATTTAATAATTTCCTGAGTATGCTCTCTTCTTGCACCTTGAGTGATCTAGAAGATCAGAAAGATAATTATTAACCTGACTTGAAGAAATAAAAATGATATGCATAGAGCAAGAGATTCTAGAGGAAGGCTTATAGCTAGGGCCAAGAGTTCAACTTTTACAACTCCATCTACTCCAAGGTATAGGCAAGATACACCTCCAACATCTCCAACTCATACTCCTAGCCTTAGGATCCCTGGAGTTTAAGAGGCAGTAGTTGAATTAGGAGACTCTCCCACACTATCCACCGAATCTGAGCAAGGAAAAGACCCCTTCTTTGCTTCTAGAGGAAAACAGATTGTAATTGAAGAAGTTGAATCACCTGAAGAAGAAGAGGGAGAAATTCTTCCTCGTTCGCCATTGATAGAAGAACCAGAGGACTCTGAAATCTCTGAGGAATCTATCATGACAGAGGAAGTAGTAAATGGATTTGGAGGAGGTAGAGGTAGAGGTAGAGGAGGAGGAAACAATGGAGGAGGTAGAGGAAACAACGGGGGAAACAGGGATGGAGACAACTCATTTGGATTTCCTATAGTGGATGAGGAATCTCGAACAACAATGAAAAATATCTCACCATCTGTTCCTCCAAACTTTTATGGGTTGAGAAGTGAGGACCCTGAAACATTTTTGTTTGAGTTTGAAGTCGTGTGTCAAACTTATGATTACATGGAAGATGCTCAAAAACTAAAGTTGTTTCCTTCAACATTGAAGGGAGATGCTCTCAAATGGTTCATGGGGTTAGTTACTCAATCAATTAAGACTTGGAATGACATGAAACAAACATTTTTGGATAGATATCTGGACTATTGTATGCCCACCAATCATAAGGACGAGGTATTTAAAATGGTACAAAAAGAAGATGAAAACTTGGAGGATCTACTTGAAAGATTTCAGTATAACCTCAAAAGAGTAAAAATGAGTAACTTAGATGAAGAAACCTTGAAAGCCCTTCTACTAAAAGCCATTAGAGATGAATGGATAGATATTTTGAATATGATGGCGAAAGGAGATATATCTCAACTTCCACTTCATGATATAGCAGAGCTATGTGTCTATCTCTCAAGGGGAAAATATAAAACTGGAAAAGGGCCTAGAGATCCTTTCATCAGAGCAAATAAATCTGCAACTGAACCAGTGAGTAGGGCTGCGATTGGCAACATGCTTGATGAATTTAAAACAGATATTTTAGGGAGTCTTAGTGAGCAACTAGACACCCTTAAGATAAAAAACAAGAAGAAAGCAGAAGTTGAAGCTTTAGCCATCTTTTGTCCAAATGTAGGAAGAAACACGCTCTAAGGGAATGCCCCTTAGATGCAAAAGTTGTAGAAACATGCGCGATTTGCTCAGAAATCCATGAGACCAAGGATTGTCCTTCAATTCCTTGGCTCAAAGCTGTCTTTCAAGAAGAACCAAATTCAATTGAGTCTCTCTGTTTTGTTTCAAGGAGACCTTGGAAGGGGCAACAAAATCAAGGGCTTAATAACCCCATGAATTTTCAACCCCCACCAAGTTGGAATCCTTGGCAACAACCTTGGTCCCAACCACAAAATCCATTTCAATCATGGTACAAGGTATGAAAAATCTTATGGGAGATTTGGTTCAAATTTTACCAATATCCCATCTTTTCAAAAACCAACAAGTTCACAACCTCCAAATCAAATCCACAACTTCATACCATTTAACACAACAACACCTTCTCAACAGATCCAATTCCCAACTCTGCTTCCATTCCAACAAAAGACAATCAATTACCTTTCCCAGCCATTGCCAAATCCAAATAATAAGAATCCTCAAAATGCTTATATGGTAGAAGGACAACAGTTTCCTAACTATATGATTGTTCCTCTCAATGATGTACAACTCAGATTTGGTAGAGTTTTAGACAAGCCTTCTATAGATACTCAAAAGCAAAGCATTTCTGAGGAAGAATCTCTTAAAGCTAATAAAGGTTTTGAAGTATCTCTTCAAAACCCAAGCACTCAAGAAGAAAAAGAAAAAGAATCAACCCCCACAACTCCTATAGTTAAGCAACCTGCATCTTCATCCACACCTCCTTTTCCTAAAAGATTACAAATTGATAAAGGAGTGGAGAAACAAATCTTGTTGCCTAACTATGACTTCCTAGATGAATTAAAGAATGTCTATATCAAGATTCCCTTGTTACAAGCCATTAGCGAAATTCCTATTCTAGCCAAAACAATAAAGGAGTTGAGTCTCCAAAGACCAGGAAGGAAACCAAGAGATACAAGAAAAATCCACCTGGTAGGAAAAATTGTAGATATCATCATGGGAAAAATCACCATGTAGAAGTATGTAGATCCTAGTAGTCCAATTGTCAAAACACATATCAATGGGGTAGAAATTCCAAATACTTTGATTGATTTAGGGGCTGCTATCAACCATTATGAGCAGACAAACTATGGAACAACTAAAACTTCCTAATCTTCTTTTTACACCTACTCTACTACAACTTGCAGATCAATCAATTATCAAACCAGATGGTGTATTAGAAGACATTTCAGTCTCCTTAGATTCTTGGGAGTATCCAGTGGATTTCATGATTCTAACTCCCAAGAGTAATCTAGGGGGCATCCACTCATTTTAGGAAGACCTTGGCTAGCCACAACCAATGCTTTTATCAGTTGTAGATTAGGGGATATGTATATTTTTGATGGTAATTCGACAAAGAAATTCAATTTGTATCCTCTAGCAAAAACAATTACAGAGATAGGAGATAATGAATGGGTCGATGATGAAGACACTATACAACCTGTCTGTACTATTTCTGAAATCAGTGAAGATAGTCAAATTCTGAACACACTAGAAAACTTCGAAATCTCTTCAGAATATGACCACACACAATTTCAGTTAAATTCTGATATTGAGTATCTATCATCTTGACAAATGTCTCTTTACTCTATGGAAGAGTTTGGTAGTTCTACCATTGAGATTTTTCCAGGTAAAACATTGAATATCAACAAAAACATGGAAAGATCACAACAGGAGAAGCTAACCAAAGTCTTGCAAAAACATTCTACTGCATTTGCATGTGAGTGTACTGATATGAAAGGTATTGACCCTAAGACTTGTATTCATCACATCTACATTGAGGAAAATAGTAGACCAATCAAATAACCGCAAAGAAGGATGAATCCAAATCTTAGAGAAATAGTGAAAGAAGAGCTCCAAAAACTACTCAATGTAAACTTCATTTATCCAATTTCAGATAGTCGATGGGTT
>APFE030696615.1:98220-109460 GCA_000404065.3 Pinus taeda | reverse complement strand
GTTCAATGTAACTTTCATGTAGTACAAAATTATGCTTAAGTATAGTAGATGCATTTATAATGGGTCTAGATAACATGTCTGCAACTTTGTTATGTATTACCTTTTTATATCTGATGACTAAATGAAACTGTTGTAGAAAACCCATCCACCTGTAATGTCTTGATTGTTGCAACTTAGTTTGGGAGTGCAGATATTGAAGTGGTTGATGATCAGTATGTATTACTATCTCTTTTCCCATTAAGTAATGTTTCCACTTTTTAACACTCTGAACTAATGCATACAATTCTTTATCATATGTAGGATAGTTAAATACTGCAAGATTAAAAGTCTCAGAATGATAACATATGGGTTTACCATGTTGTGTCAACACTGCTCCCATGGCATAGTCACTGGCATCTGTTTGGATCTCAAATGGTCTTAGTAGATCAAGCAATTCTAGTACATGTGTTGTACTAATCTTTTCTTTCAAGGTGTCGAAGGCTTTCTGATGTTTGCCTCCCCACTGAAACACCTTGTTCAATCCTGTCAAAGCATGTAAGGGAGTTGCAATTGAGGAAAAGTTAGAGATGAACTTCCTCCAATATTTTGCTGCTCCTAAGAAGCTTCTCACTTTTGTAGCAGAGTTGGGTTTAGGCCAGTTTACAATGACTATGAATTTACAGGGATCTATTTTCAATTCACCACCCCCTACTATGTGACCCAAATAATTTAGAGAGGTTTTGCCAAATTCACATTTGGAGAGTTTAACATAAAGTTTTTTTCTTTTCAAAACATCTAATGTCTGCTTAACATGCTTTAAGTGTTCTTCCCATGTGTTACTAAAAATCAGAAATTCATCCAGATACACAATAATGACATCATCAAGAAAAGGCCTTAGTACATCATTCATTAATCTCATGAAAGTAGTAGGGGCATTGGTCAAGCCAAAAGGAATAACCAACCACTCATACAATCCATGCTTTGTTTTGAAAGCAGTCTTCCATGCATCTTGCTCTGCAACTCTGACTTGATGGTATCCTTTGTGCAAATCCAGCTTGGTGAAATAAACAGCTTCCTTCAATTGATCTAAAAGATCATCTATGCGAGGAATGGGATAACGTTTTTTGATTGTTATCTTATTCAGTGCTCAGTAGTCAATGCACATTCTCCACAAGCCATCTTTCTTTCTCACCAAAATGATTGGTGACCCACATAGTGATGTGCTAGGCCTGATGAACCCCTTCTCGAGCAACTCCTGCACCTGCTTCTTGATTTCAACATTCTCTAAAGCAGACAGCCTATACATTCCAATGTTAGGCAATGGAACATATTGCTGCAAAATAATATCATGTACTATTTCATTTTTGGGTGGCAGACCTTTAGGTTCCTGAAATAGGACACCATACTCTGAAACAATATTTTCTATATTAGCTTGTTGCTTAACATTACAACCCTCAAATACATGGGTTTTATTATGCTTCTTTTCCTTTACAACCATTAGTAAGAATTGTTTGCATGAATTTATGATTCTTTTCATCTACCCTGAGTTTATGATAGTATAATTATTCTTGAGATTATGAGCTCTTACAAAGTATTCGATTCCATCTTTAACAAGTATATACTTGTTCTAAGCTCTATAGAAAATAGCCTTTCTATCATACAAGTAAGGACTCCCTAAAACAATTCCACATATATCCAAAGGAATTATGTCTAACTCAACCTCATCTACAAATGCTAACCCAAAAGAAAACTTGATTTTTCACTGTCTAGTCACTTGTAGTTGTGCTTTATCATTCAACCATCCTAATGGGTATGGTTTCTTGTGAGGTGTAGTTGCTAATCCCAAATTCTTTATAATTGCTTCAGAAATCAAATTTACTTGTGATCCACTATCAAACAAGGTATCAATCTTTTGATGTTTGGAAACAACTCGAATATGGAAAAGCTCATGTCTTTTTCTCTCATATTCTTCATCAATAACAAATTGAGCAGAATTACTAGTAGATGCTTCAGAATTCTTACCTTTTATACCTGTGGTTGCAATGATTGTTTCATCTCCCGAGTCTGGCCCCAAATCTTTCTGAATAGCTGTAGCAGACTTCTTTTTCTTGCCCTCGGACTTCTTAGGTCTCAGCTCTGGATGTAGAATCCAACAATGCTAATCATCATGCCCCTCCTTTTTACAGTGAGTGCATGAAGCTTTGCTTTTTTATGCAGTGTTAGCCTTCCTTACTTTCCACTTCTGCTTTATTTTCTCCTTGCTCTTGCTTGTAGTGGGTTGGGATGGTCCCCCAACTTTTGGATTTCCATTCTTTCCTCTAGCTTCTAGATGAGTAGCTTGTACATATACCTCATCTATACTAGTGGGATTAAACATGAGGATGGTATGCCTCATGTAGCTATGTAGACCACCAACGTACTTCAAAAGATTCTCTGGTGAGTCTAATGAGATCCCTAGAATCAATGATCTCTTTCTAAATTCTTGAGTGTACCCTTGCACACTTTTCCCTTTCAACTGTCGAAGAGTTTTCCAACTCGTCATGGCTTGTTTCATGTAGGCCAATGGATAGAACTGCTTCTTGATTACAGAAACAAAGTCACTCCAGATAGAGATAGTCTTACTTGTCTTTTCATGTCAGCTTGGGTTCTGCCTTCCCACCAAACCAAGGCAGTTCCTCCTAGGCGTAAGCTTGCCAGCTGAATTTTTCTCTTGTCTAAATCGATCTTCTGTACTCTACAATACACATCAATTTGTCTAATCCAATTGTCCAACTTTTCAGCATTTAGCTCTCCATCATATATAGGCAAATCAAATTTAACATCTAGCTTAATCAAGATGCTTTCTTATTATGCACAGGCTTTAGGAGGTGTGAGAATGTTTCTTCTTTCCCTTTTCCCTTTGAGTGGTCATGGGAATGAGACTCATCTTCTTCTTTATCTTGTTTAGAACCCGATGAATCTTCATCCTTATGCTTTCTAAAGTCCCTATACATTTCTTCTACCATAGACTTTATAGCTAGGAAACTCTTTATGAATTGAGGGTCTGGCCCCACAGAACCTTCCTCTAACATTGTCTTCTGAGGATAGACTCTCCCAATTTCAGGATTAGTTTCGACCAACTCTCCTTCTCCTAATTTGAGCTTTGGTCTAGTGAGAATTCAACAGCTAAACCAACACAAGCTTGTCTAACCTTATAACCTAAAGCTCTGATACCACTTGACCTGATAATCACTCAATGAGTGATCTCAGTTAAGAATTATTGATTGGAGGTATACAGACTCATGTGCTGGTGTGTCTAAGTTATTTAAGCAACGGATCAATCAAATTGAAAATACATAGACACTTAAAAAAAATGGAAAACAACAGAGAAATACAGTAAGAAAATACAAGAACACAAGAAATTAATAAGGATTTCACCCTATCCTCCAGGGCTACATCTCTAGTCCAGCTCTCAGTGGTGGCCTTCTTTTTATTGTGTCTTGAAGTAGAGAATTGCAATGGAGGAGATCAATATGAGTCTCCTGAAACAGATTGGCTTGGCAGGGTCATTCTTGGATTCCCCAAGCCACTGGAGTACACATACTCTCTTCCTTACCCGCTCTTTGACCTCTCTGGTCTGACAGATCCTCTCAAGGATGGCTTGAATCTCTCAATCTCTCTAGTGCTCAATGCTGCCGTTGGTCAGCTCGGCCCTCTGCCTTCTTTCTGCATTTTGCTTCACTGGTTCTTCTCTTTTCTGTCTTCTGTCTTCCTCTTCGGGTGTGTGCTTTCTATTCTCTGTTCATGGCTTTAAACTATTCGAGCTCATGGTGGTTCGCTTCCTCTTTTGCCTCTATTGGATCGCTTGCTTGTAGCTGCACTTGGAGTTCCCTATTCTCGGTGTCATCATCATACTCTCAGGGATGGCCACTTGTCCTCTTGCAAATTGTGCCAGCTTGCCTCGTCAGTTTGCTTCTTCAGCTACATTTTGGAATGAGCCATTTTCCACTGTGGCAGTCAATTCAGACTTCAAATTCTTTTATATCGCAGCTTAATCCCCTATCAATTCCATCTCCTCCATCGGGCGCGATCTTAGCTGTTAGATCTGGAGCCTCCAGATCTAACACCATTCGCTCATCCTACGTAGTTGACTAGCTCGACCGTTAGCGTGCGATGAACGGCGGTTTCCTCTCTCCTCCACTTGCCACGTGTCAGGCGCTGAGTGGAATCGCTCCCTTTTCATCAAAACTGCTTACTGCTAAGGATGCCCCCGATCAATACCACCGGTTTCGGAGCAGGTATTGTCTTTAGCACTTAGCCTTTTGTCCCATGGTTTTCTTGGCTCCCACGTGACTGAGTGCTCGGGGCTTCTCCATTTTGAGGGTTTTCACCCAAAGATCAAAAATTCCCTCTGTTTCCTGATCCGGGCTTCCCAGGGGCTAATTTCACCACCCGCGCAGTCTCCATGGGCCTTGGTCAACGCACTTTGATTGAGGTCCTCGTCATTCCATGCTAGCTGCCACTACCACTGGTTTAGAGGTGTTTTGATCACTGTTTTAAATTCTTTGGAGTCTGCCCTGACTTGGTACAACCATGGCTCTATAAATCATTCTTTATGGATCCAATTTGGATCAAATATAAAACAAAAAGATATATTGACATACCACAAATAAAAACACATGATCTACTCTCTTTTTTCTAGTATGGAAATATGAAGCTACAAAGAAATAAATATTCTTCTTGGAGCTATTTTAAACCCCATGGATTCTAAGACTACTATAGACTCTTATCACATCTTGTTTTCTCTCTAACTTCCAACACCTAGATGCTCTACTCAACTATAAATCAATTGCAATGAAATACTAAATGTAACTTCTAGTGGCTTGGTATTTAACATTCCTAGATAGCCATAAAGTTTCTATTCTGTCTTTTTTCCAGTATGAAAATATGAAGATAGAAAGAAATAGGTACTCTTATCAGATTTATTTGACACCTATGGCTTGTAAGACTACTATAAACTCTTATCACCTCTTGTTTTCTCTCTAACTTCCAACAACTAGATGCTCTACTCATCTATTAATTGAATACAATGACATAAAATGGAGTCCCTCTCCTCCTAGTGGCCTAGTTTAACATTCTCTAATAACCATCTAGGGTTCATATTTTCACTTCATCAACTCTCAATTAGATTTACAATTGTGGAACTTGTATCATATTATTCAAAATATAGACATGGATAGCCCCATTTTAGGGAGATTTTAGGTTCACAAATTCATTAATGGATGGTGTGAGGAAATATGTTCTCTACCTTCTTCCTAAAGTACCACTTATTTTTTCTTTAGATTGTCTTTCCAACCTAATCTACCAAAGGTCATGTTGTCTCCATCTTGTATTTGTAGACCTATTATGCAAAATTGTCTCGTGAGAACTCCATTTGTGCATATGTTACTAAGTCCTTTATCGAAGGCATGACCCAGTCTTGTTTGTGATCCAACATGGAGGGATCATAGAGTTTTAACTTTGTGTGTAGACTAAGTTTGTGGGTGTTATATCTCAAAAGTACCATATTGTATAGCTTTGACCTTCTTTCTAGGACCTTGTTTCCTTTCCTTGTTGAGTTATAACCAAATTCTATCTCCCACCTTGAACATTTTCTTTGTTCTATGTTGATCATATAAGACCTTATAATTTTCCTAAGTTTTTGAGTTCTTTTGCACCTCATAAACTTAGAAATATATTTTCTTTAACTCCTATGAGGTCATCCTTCATTGTTCCTTATTACCCATATATATATAGATATATATATATATATAATATATATATATATTATATATATATATATATATATATATATATATTAAATCCACTAAAAATATCATACAATCATATATATTTTTCATACTAAGAAGAGATAATAAAAACAAAGTAATGCATTAATATAATCATTCATATACTTAGTTTCTATATTCATAGATTAGAATTCAAAAGGCTAAGAATCTAATTAATTTTCATAACATCACAACAAATAAAAACACAACTTCCCAAAGTAATGGATAAATTAGTTCAATAAACAAATAATATTAGACCAACTCAATATAGCATGCTTATACCATACCATCGATACATAGCATATGGACTTTCCTTATATGAAAGAAACCCAAGCAAATGAAAATATAAACAAGATGGGCTACATGGAAGCTAGTCCTCGCCTTAAGTGGGGAGTGAGGCAGGGAGTAGATGGTTAAGCTTAGGGCAACATCCGAGCTAGTGTTTTTGTTTGAGTATTGCTCAATACTTTTTTCTGTTTCAACTACCTCACTTGGATCTCTCTTGGTTGTGCATTCGGCAAGGTGAAAAACAAATACAACCGGGGGCTTTATTGGTTTGTAAAATCATAGTCTACAAGTACAAACTTGACTAAGTCAACCAATTTGAGTTAGATGTGTACCAAACTAGCCAATTTGGTACATAATTAGTCCTTGGTCTATTTTAAACGTTGATTATATTAGTTGTGAGGTCTAGCTAGCCGAACGAACCAATTCTAGTTCTGAATTGGTTGGGTTTAAAAACACTACAATAAGGAACAGAGTCTAAGGCACATTCTTGGTTGGTCTTGTTATCCACTAGCCTATAGAGGAATTCTCTTCACAAGCATGTGTTTCTAGAGAAGGTAATGAATGGAAGAGGATGAGAACTTTCTTTTTAACTTAAGTAAGATGACCATGATAGAAGAAGAACTTAGCAAGTAGAAGCCCATCTTATGTTAATAATGATTAATACACGGTCCCAAGCAAAAGGGAGTAGAACAAGTCCTTCCAATCCATGTTAATCCATTGGTTTGGTTTCAAAGGAAGATGAAACTCTTTCCTCTTTAGCAAAATGAAGAAATAAGATTCAATTTGCCTCTCTATTCGACCCATTCTATTTGAGTGCATACTAGCTTAGCTTAGATGAACGTAGATTTAAGCCAGGGTGAGCTAGAGATGAATGATGTATCCATTGACCTTACATCATAGGGAATAAATGCCCCTGAACCAAGAATTCATGGCCGATAGGGAGAGGAACTCAATGATATATTCTGAACTATCCCAACACCAGCTACGCCATACATGGAATTGCTACAGACTATGGCTACAACATACATGGAATGGCTCTCGGCTCTAGCATAAATGGAATGGTTACGGCATACATGGATCAAGATTTCTACCTTGGCTATCTCTGTTGCTGAAATAACACTGCACTGCAACAACTGTTGCTTCTAGTACAAGATCGACATATGAACCACCTAAATCAATAGTTTCTTCATCTATAACATCATAATACTGACTCAGATACCAATGTCATTGGTGCAAAGTCGATTGTTGCTTATGCTGCCATCCCAATTAGGTATGCTTCCAAAATCACTCGAAGTAACCCTTTATAGGTACAAAGCACACAGATCCATGGGAAAAGCCCGAGAATGCAAGTACACCAACTGCTAAACTATTGCATTGAGCTAGATAACATTATTTGATTCCCCAAAATAATGCAGTATCATTTGTGAATCCACCAAGAGAGACATAAAACATGAATGAGGATATCTTCTATAGAATTTTAATTCAAAATTGATGGGTTAACCAACAATAGCAGTTTGTCTGAGAAACCATAACAATCATTCATATCATATAATTGAATATTCCAATGAACACTTTGCCAAATTGGTTATGCTCATACAGAGCCCCACAGTCCTAATTATAACAATATACATGAGCCAAGAAATTGGCTGAGATTCAAGCCACGGGTTTTAAAAACATTATTGAAACAATTCAGTCACTAAAATCTATATGTAGGGATGCATCTCATGCATTTTCCATACTTTAAGGAAAGGCTATTTTGATGTAATGATGGCTAGGAGTGTACTCTTTGAAGGGCTGTCAATTTCATCTCTTTTAGTAATTTAAGTATCAACATTTTCAAAATAGAAAACTAGAAATTAAAAAATATACATAAAAACGTAATGAATTGGGCCAAAGTCCAAACCTTGTCTAAGGCCATCTTAATTGTTGCTTATTTTGCACCCTTCTTTTTGGTGAATAATGTGGAAGTCACTGAAAACTCAAGAAGTTCCAAGCGATAACAAAATTTCGTCTATCTAGGTTGAGGTACAAGCAATTTTGGGGCATCAGCTGCAGGTTTGTCTTGAATAGACATTATTGTAAGTAAAAAAATGCCCAAATAGAAAAAAAGAACTACCAATGCATCGAACAAACAAGTTTATCAACACTAAAATCCTGACAAACATTAAAACACCAGTGATAATGGTATTATTTTTTATAGCAAAAGAGTGACAAGTGAAGAACCCATTAAGAAAAAATAGCTTTGAAGTTTGAACAAACCTAAACAACGATGCCGCAAAAAATTCTCATCGCAAACAAACCTTAGAGGCCCACGTCGCCAAAGACTTCGATCACATGATACTGTAATCCCGCCATCATTATATAATGAAAACCTTGAGGGAACAAAGAAAAACAATAAGCCTCCCAACCAACTGAACACAGATTTTCCTACAGAGTCGATGTTGTGTTATTCAATTCGCCTTTTTGCCCTAAATACTGTAGATTTTGGAGAGGGAAAATTGTAGTTGTGTAAATTTTGGAGGGGGGAAACT
This sequence comes from Pinus taeda, assembly GCA_000404065.3. Taxonomy (NCBI): domain Eukaryota; kingdom Viridiplantae; phylum Streptophyta; class Pinopsida; order Pinales; family Pinaceae; genus Pinus; species Pinus taeda. The sequence goes on along the minus strand of APFE030696615.1, from coordinate 100,855 downwards.
ATAGCTCTGAACAACTTGTGTAGAATTTGGAGAAGGAGAACCATCGTTGATAGTCCACCAAGTCATTAAAGTGACTTTACACACAACGCGTCGAATAATGTTTAAACACCAAATCATTAAAGTGATTTTTAAACACAACGCGTTGAAAAATGACTTTTAAACAACGCATGGAATAAAAGATAAATTAGAAACGACCATGATAGACCATGTGGCCCTTCACATTTCACATGAGGGTCACCTGTCCCCAGCGCTCAAACACCGCTAACTCTCCATAACATAGCGTGTAAGCCTCAAGGACACCAGTTAATGTTGCATCATGCTAATCTGCTTGGCATGTAGTGTCTGTGTCAAATCGAAACAATTTCTTAATTGGTGGACCCATGAGAGAGAATTGTCCAATTTCATTTTCATTAAAAAAATGCCCCAAAACCATGAAAATTGTCTATCCCGGCAGGTCCTGAGATTCATCGCAGCTTGCTATGCTTCTGTTATCATCGCAGCTAGGACCTTCTTGTTAAGACCTATGCATACCAGGGAGATTGGGAGGGTGTAACTACCCTAAGAAGCTCCCCTTTCACATGTGAAAATGGTGAGTGAAAATGGTGAATGCAGCTTCAAGGAAAATAGAGGAAGAATTGTTAAGCTCCATTAATGTTTACCAATTGTTACCAAAAGTTATGGAACTAAACTGCAGTCTTTCCTTAATTTTTGGAAACCAACTGCAGTAGTTTCCTTAAATTAAGGAAATCAACTGCAGTTAATTAATTTTTTGGTTGGAGCTTCTAAAGTGGTCCATTACTCCATTTGAAGTTTTCTACTTTGATCTGTGGAACAGCTGACACATAGCCATTAGAAGCTTGATGGAAGCTTGGCTACAAATTCATCTGATTGGTCCCCAAGCTAGCATCTCAATCCCCTTCAGTTGTTTACACCATCTAGCTGAGAGAGCATAGCTTGGAAGTGCCTTCAGATTTTCTGTGATTTTTATTTTGCTTGGATTAAAGCTGGAGTGCTGTTGAAGTGAAGAAGCAAGTGGACTATGCAGCAAGAGAGTCATCAATGGTTGGAGGTATTCCTGGACTTCTAAAGTTTCATTTTAGATTCTTTAATTCCGCATATAGAATCGTTGTTGCAAGATTTTTCTTACATTTGGTATCAGAGTGGTACATTTATCTCCGCCTTGTCTTTGGTCTGTGTTCCTTCTGTTACATTTCATATCGATTTCCCAATCTGCAGAGAAGCCCGTATAGAATTGATGTATCGGTAGCTTGGATTTGATTGCCTTGTTAAATCCTTGTAGAGACACCTATGGATTTGATTGTTAAGTTCTTACCGAGAAGACCATGTAGAATTTCCTCACATGATCTCTTTGCACACACCTTTTAATTATGAAGTAGGGGAGCATGTTGAGCTGGGATGTATGGTTAAGGCCCGGTTTCTTTGTGTTGATATAGTTTTGAATGCCATTTAATATTGTTTAGATGCAATGCACTGGAATTTAGCTCATATGAGTTGTCAACAAGTGTCACATCCTCATCATTGGAATCGTGTTTTTTTTTGTATTTTTTTTTTTGGGTCTTGCAAAGAATAACTTAGATTCAGGTGTTTCTAAGCAATAACCTTCAACAGAATGGCAGTGATTTTACAGGAAAATAATTGCAAGCTTAGCAAAGTATCTGCAGATCCACAACAATTACTCAATACAGACACGCTAATAAAAGAAAAACTTGTAATAGTAGCCTTTATTTAGGCTGAAGGGCTAGCTTACCTTAATGGCTTCAACTAATTGATTGAACGATTACTTGATCAGTTAATTCAAAATGGGTTACGATCTTTGACTCGGTGATCTAACCTACAGATTTTTTATTTCACACCAACAAGATTATTGTTTGTTGATAACATCTTTCTTTTACTTTCTGCGCTCTACAATATATTGTAACTGATCATCGTGATTGTCGCCTATCTAGGCTTAGTGCTTTCCTTTAGACTGATTCCTGGGCTGAGTCATTTCTGAGTTAGTCGATGCCTCCATACATTGACATTTTCAATATTTTCTATCAAACTTGTTTATCTTCTCAAATTTCAGTCATCTTAGGGCTAATGTGCTTTTACATAATCTCGCTTATATTGACTGAAACTTACTTTGCCATTGCATAATTTAGTACATGCGATTTGTTCTTTTCGTGGACTCTTTGGCACGACTGGGATGATATCTGGGGCTGCAATGTTTTTTACTATGATCATTTGATTAGGTTTACTGTTTCCTAATCAAACTGTTTCCTAGGTGTCAAGAAAAATTGACCACTTTTGGGTTCTTCTACCGTTGGCCCTTTTGGTAATGTTGCATGTCATTTGAACTGACTATTTTTTAATGCCAAGTCAATGATGATGAAAATCTTCTAAGAGAATGAGATTTTGCAAATTCTGTTTTCTGACCCCCTGTACGCATAGTCCCCGAGATTTCTACCCATTCCTCCTGTAAATCTTCAGTGAAGGGAAAGAAATAGAACCGGAAAAATAGCTCTTTGCATGAGAAACTGAGATTAATAAACGCAAACGATGATTAAAAAGATTTTATGAATGGGCTCGTCGTTCTTCTGAAGGCCTCTAGGTTTTGGATTTTTTTTTTATTTTT
>APFE030696615.1:58827-96765 GCA_000404065.3 Pinus taeda | reverse complement strand
TGTTGTTTTTATGGCTAAAAACAACAAAAGTGGGAGTCGAAATAAACACATCGACATTAAGTATTTAGCTATAAGGGAACGTGTTAAAGAGAAGAAATTGGTCATTGAGCACGTCAGCACTGAGTTGATGATTGTTGATCCTTTGACTAAGGGCATGCCACCATTTAAATTCAAGGATCATGTAATGAATTTGGGACTTGGTTCCATTATGTAGTTTATCATTGTATGGACAATGTTATTTTAATGAAATTCTTAATTATTGTGATGTTTTTTCTCATATTTATGTGCACCTTAAGTTGATTTGAGAAAATTCATTTAAGAAGGACCAAGAATAAACATAAGGTTTATTCATTAAGAAATGTTGCCACATAAATTATAATAAGAATAAATACATAGTAATACATGGAAGATAATACTCGTTATTAGAGGACTTATCGCCATGATTCATGTATCTATTACTTAATACAGATTGTCAAGTTGAGACATTAAGTTTGAAAGTATGGACCAAGTGGGAGAATGTTAAGCTCCATTAATGTTTACCAACTGTTACCTACAGTTATGGAACTAAACTGTAGTCTTTCCTTAATTTTTGGAAACCAACTGCAGTAGTTTCCTTAAATTAAGGAAATCAATTGCAGTTAATTAATTTTCTCGTTGGAGCTTCTGAAGTGGTACATTACTCCATCTGGAGTTCTCTACCTTGATCTGTGGAACAACTAACACATATCCATTAGAAGCTTGATGGAAGCTTGGCTATAAATTCATCTGATTGGTCCCCAAGCTAGCATCTCAATCCCCTTCAGTTGTTTACACCATCTAGCTGAAAGAGCATAGCTTGGAAGTGCCTTCAGATTTTCTGTGATTTTTATTTTGCTTGGATTGAAGCTGGAGTGTTGTTGAAGTGAAGAAGCAAGTGGACTGTGCAGCAAGAGCGTCATCAATGGCTGGAGGTATTCCTGGACTTCTAAAGTTTCATTTTAGATTCTTTAATTCCGCATATAGAATCGTTGTTGCAAGATTTTTCTTACAAGAATAAGTTGCCCAACACCTACCTTTAACCTTTGGAATTGGTCGAGTGATGGCAGAAAGATGGTGATGGGCGCTTTGGCTCGTATTCTTCTTCTCTGCATTGGCAGGTTTTTTCTGCATCGATTTCTCTCAACCCTAACTCATCCAAGAAGAGACCGATATTATGCCTTTCCAGATTGAGAGACAGTAAGAGAGGCATACGTAGCATAGGCAAAGCCAACAGAAGTAGGATCGTAGAAAATAATAGCAAAAGTAACATTCATGCTACAGTGAGAGGCTTTGTAAATAATTATAAATAGACTATGGATCTTTGGTGAGGAAAAAGAAATTCACTCCATACTTGGTGAGTACCTCCCTGCACCATACATAAATCCCTAATGCCCCTTAGTTCTATGGTGGCAGAGCGAGTAGATGATCCTTAGTTCTATAGTGAGAGAGCTGATAGACTTCGATTGAGGAAGCACGAGCAGACTTTGATTGAGGAAGCATTAGAAAAGGTAAGAAAGTTGGTTGTTTTGTCATTTTCTTTGAAGTCTTCATCTAACTAGAGAGCAAGGCATCAAGTAAACTATGGAAGTGTGTGTGGAAGATAGAAAGGGAAGGGAATTTCATTTTGAACTATATTCCAGGGTCTCTTACCCTTTGCGTAATTAATATATAACTAATATGCATTCTATTCACAGTAATTCCCAATCATTCAGACCAGTAAAGGCCTTATGTTGGCGCCCTTACCTAAAAACAATTGCAGCAAGGACGTAGACTTTGTGGAAAGTACGGGCTGTCACAGAGCCATGCGTTGTCGTATAACTTTGTTGTCACAAACTAGTGGAGACGCTGTGGGATGCAGGCAGTTAGTGTGGGTACATCCTCGTTCTAAAGAAGAAAGCCAACTTGTCTTGAATAGAGGAAGTTGCCTTGAACAGAGGAAGATTGGACACGGGCAGTCAATGTGGCTACATCCTCATCCCGAAGAAGAAAGCTAATTCCTCTTGAAAACATGAAGCTACCTTGCATGGCTATACAAGTGGTAGTTGTATAAAGGGACAAGGATTTCATGCAAAGTATTCAATAGAGGGACAATTATTTCATGTCAAACATTTAGTGTTTAAAACTAATTCTAGCATTAGTTCCATTTAAAAAAATAACAACGAAACATTCCAAAGTTAATATATGGTTATAGCCTCTTAGCCTTGGGAAGAGGCCAAATAAGACAATGAAACTTAAAAACTATCTCCTATGTAAAATAAAGCTAAAAACTATAACCAAACTATAGCTTAATTGCTAGGGAAGCTAGGGTAACTAATGTTTAACTATCAATTATGATTACTATAGTCTCATGCCAGACAGTAGGGACTAATAACTATTACATTATTATTAAAGAAAAATTGTATTTTTTTGTAACATGTTATGCTACAAACTAAATGCATACATGATTTATAAGGAGTTTTCTTTAGTGTGACATTTTGGACTTTCCGATGCTGGAATATGGTGGAACAATTTGAGGTGAAAGCTTGATTTGTATTATTTAAACTAGTTTTTCATTGTATATATGGATTCAACACCCTAGAAAACCCCTAGGGCACTTCGATTGCACAAGATTACCCATCAAGCTTGTGATATCAATAAATTCATGCCGGATTTTAGAGAAATTACATTGGAAAAACCCACCATAAAAGTTTCCAAAAATTCACACTAAAAACAACTTTGATTTATAATATTATAATGAAAATATTTGATTTCACATGTCATGGGGAATTTTGGGAAAAAAAAATGTTAATAGTTGTAGTTTCTCATAAAGCATATACGTTATTTGAATTTGAATTTTTTTGGGGATTAAGTGTTAGACATGACTACAACAACTTTTCTACCTGGAGGTGGTGATAGATACAATAAATCATAATAGGAAACACAAGGTTAGTATTTTTCTTCAACATTGTCTCCTTGTCAAATTTTAATGACATATTAATTTTGGATAAACGTTTTTGGGGTAAAGTTTAATAAAATATAGCATTGCTTTCACATATAAAAAAAACTAAGTTCTTTTTGGAAGAAATATTTTTTTTTCTTATTTTATATTTTAAAACTTTTTAAGGATGCATCATTATTTTAAAATAGAATATTATATTTTTTTTGGAGTCATCTAACTAAGCGGGGGAATTGCCCGGACGGCCAAAAGTGGTCGGAATCCGGGCAAAACAATTTAAAAAAATCTTGTAGAGGCGGTGTTTGAATCATGTTTTTGATGGTGGAAATGGATTCGGCACCATTAAAAACGCCCAGGACACCTAAAATTTTGAATTTTAACAACTATAACTTGGATTTACAAAAATAATTGCCGGATTTTATCTAAATATGACCGGAATTTCCATAACTTTCCGAGAAACTCCTCTGCCTCGTTAGACTATGGGCTTTTTTCTACAAAATTTGTTGACTTTTTTTTTTTTGAAGTATAGAAAATTATAACAAACAACAATTTTGTCAATTTTATCTTTTTCAATGGTGAAAGTAAAAATAATGTTATTTTTATGGACTTTTAAATATAATCCAAATTTGGATATTGCATTGTTTGATGTTCATACTAGAGAAATATTTTTATTATAAGAAGTATTTGATTATAACACATGAGGGTAATCCACACTTCTTGTAAAATTAATGCATGATGGCGTAACTATCACGATGTCACTAAACAAAAGAAAAAAATTACTAGAACTCTTCTTCGCTTTCATTAACAATGGAGATGGATCATCTCCAAGTTTGAGAAAGAAAAGAATTGCACAATGAAAATGGGAAGGAATTTTAATTGAAAAGGTCAAGTCAAAAGATTTATCACAGCTTAGAATGAGTTGACAGATTTCGACACTAGAACAAATGAGGTAGAAAGTGGAACTAGAGTTAGAGTTATAGTCAAAACAAGAACTAGTAGCTAGAGCTTTGAGAAAAATATAGACCTCGATTCAAGCTATATCTAGCAGTTAGAGTTGAAACCCATAATATAGAGATGTAGATAGAAGGCACGTGATCTGAATTGGTTTTCTGTTATATTTTTTAGACCAAAAAGACTCTCAATGGAGAGGTTTGTTGAGAAATGTAAATCGTATATGTCTTCATAATTTTATTTGAGTCATGATGTAATGTATTTGTCAAAAGAAAGAAAAAAAAAATTATTATAAAAGAAAAAAAATATTTTTATGAGCATGGGTTTCATGCTCTATGTATTTTGTTTCTAGGCCAGGCCTCCATTGAAGGCTTCTAGGGTTGATTCACAAGTCAGTACACTTGTCATTATACTGTATACCCTTCTTGGGCTCTTTTTTTCAAAGAAAGAAAATCATTTTTATGTATTTTGGTCATCTATGCCTCCTCCACCAAGTTGACCTTTTTAGAAAATCAGAAAGGCGGAAAGATTTTATTATATTGATAATTACCTATAATATATTTGTGTTCTTATTAACTTTCTTATGTTTTTCCTTTAACTTTGTTTCATCAAGTAATCATCAAAGCAAAACATGAAGATAAATGCCACCAGATGTGGGCACTCAACCAAGGCTAAAACCTCTCTATAGGGGAAAAACCCAGTCAAACTCTTCACTATAAAATTCAAGTTCAGATAGACCAAGACCTTAGACCAAAATACCTTCCTCCTCCACTAAATAATCCCTCAAGTTGTTCTTCCAAACTTCAAATATTGACTGCAACAATAATGCATCACCACTACAATGCTGCATCAAGGACAAATTTTCGACCCTACTACGTCAGAATTTCAGCCCAGTTTCAAGACTGTAATTCCGACCCTCCTCTAGCTTCAGTTCCTTCTCATGTGTGAGACAAGAGAGAGAAAATTTTAACTTCCTTAGCTAGATAAATACCTCCTTCTCCTTCGCTAGCCCTTTCCTCCTCCTTCCTTGAATTTCACACCTTTTATTGGTTCCATCTTCTGCAATTCAAACGTGTTGAGTGAGTGATCCAAATGAGGTCGAGTAGCTCCAATATATAGTGAGTTTATGAGGTAAAATTCCCTTTTTGAGGCTGACTTTTCCTTCCTTGTGGTCGACTTGGTGGACGAGGCCTAGAAGACATAATTTACATAAAAATAAATTTCTTTCTTGACAGATAAAGCCCAAGAAGGGTCTTTCACATTGTGACATGGACGGGGACACTTTAAATAAACCCCAGAAGCCTACAATGGAGGCTTTGACTTGTAAAAAATTGACCAAAGCATGAAATCCATGCTTTAACAAGTCAATTTATTTTATAATAAAAAAAATCTTTCTTTTGACAAATACATTACATCATGACTCAAATACAATTATGAAGACCAACATTAGTTACTTTCTTCAACACTACCTATTAACTAGGGAGGTATTCATAATTACATACATATGAAGGTGCATGAAATATCTCAAAATGATATGCTCTATGAAGAGTCACAACGCACACAGTGCTACAAATTGGATACCTGACCAGGGTATTCTAATTGGGTGGGACTAAGGTGAACTCAAGCTTTAGCCATTCTAGGTACCATCAGACTTTTAAGCTCTATCACCGACCCAGGGATCTAGGTGGGTATCCAAGTTTGTGGCTACATAACCAATGCCATCCTCCCTACTTCAGGATCTAGCCATCAACACATAGGTCAGCCATATGTCCTCCCAAGCATATTTCCATAAGATGCTTCATCTCTCCTAATCAAATAAATCAGATATATCCACACATCTAAGAATGCTTTAAACATTCAACCTTTTAACGAGATATCCTTCACAATCACAACCCCAATCAATAATAAACCTTCAAATATATATACAAGTAAACACAAACCTTTGGGGTCCTCAATCATTTGGATGCTGCTTATATCATCAAGTTATCCAAATACATCTTGTCAAAAGCTTTCTTCTTTCACTTATTTAGCAATATTAAATTCCACCTTATTACTTCTTAAGTCTCTATTTGTAACGTCATAAATCATGAACATATATTTGTAGTACTTTCATTCATCCTTTCTACAAGGTGTTTACTATAACTATCATAACATTCTCTCCCTCTTAATTGATATTCCATTTCTTAAGCTCCCTCTGAACATACGAAGAACAACAACATCATATATACTTCATTCTTTCTCATATCATCAAGGTCATATTGATCATTGTCATTCCTATAGCCTCCTTCATCATGCTTATAATTATTATCATCTTCAACGTCTTGAAGATTATGTACCTGCAAAAAAAATTAATAGATAGTAAAACCAAAATACATATACCGAAGCATGAAGTTAACTATATCAAAGAAATGTCATTATAATGGAAGCATCAAATCATTCAAACTTTAGACATCAGATACCTAAACTTAGTTAGGTTCATAATCAGTAAGGGTCGCATCTTTTTACATACTAGACTTCAACTTCTTGTTAGGGTTTCGTCGTAAACCCTAGACTCCATCTACAAAGCCTTATATACTAGAAATTAAATCAAATAACAATCAATATGATTTTATAATTACATGTTAGACTCTACTAGGGTTTTTTGCAAACCAAAAACTAAATCACATCAATAATAAAAAACAATATCATCATATCCTAGAATATCAACCTCTACTAGGGTTTAGTTTTTTCCAAAGAAAAAAATGGTAACCTTTTATTAAAAGAATTAATGAAAAGTTACACTAGCAGATGCAATGAAGCATTCCATAAGATTCCCAAAAAGGGCACGAGTGCAATAGCACCCCTCGCAACATTAGAAGACTAACGTGCATGAAGAAAAGAAGAGAAGAAAAATAAGAGAGGAGAAAAAGAGAGAAAGGGGAAAAAACTGAGATCCGGCCATGAAATTTACGCTTCAAGTTTTCCTCCCCTTTTTCTTTTCAACCTTTCGCCATTCTCCTTGTGCTGGCTCAATCGAAGCAATGACTAATTGAGTTTCTGCATTTCGTGAGCCTGTTTCCTTGTCTGAGTCTGAAGTATCTGAGTGGTGATGACGTTTGTTCCCTCCCATGTTCTTTTCCCTAATTATCTTCTTTGCCTGATTTTGGTGCAACTTTATATCCTTGTTTGTTGCTGTAGCTTCTTCCTTATTCTCCTTTTCTTTGGATACCTATGCATTTTCTGCTAAGGTGTTGTCCTCTTCTGCTTCTGATTCTTCATCATCTGAATCAGGGGGGGGAATTGCCATCCTTTCCTCTGTTTTCCTTTCTGCTTCTTTTTGTTGTTTACTTTTTTTGCTTCTGGGCATGTGCTTTGTAGGTGTCCTGTCTGCCTGCAAAACCTGCATCTGAAAGCAGTGTTTTCGTAGTCAAGTGTTTGCAGCCATTTTTGTTGTTTATAGACCAGTCTTATATTGTCTGGCAGTCCTTTGCTGAGATCTATTTCAACACAAATACGGGCAAAAGTGTATAACCTTTCATCAATTCTCTCCAGATCTGTTTTGATATATTTCCCTATGTTGTTCCCAATTCCTTCCAGAACTTGTTCACTCCATAAGTGGAGGGGAAGGTTGAATAAATGGACCCAAACCGGTACTTTGGTTACAGTCATGGTGTTTGGATCGAAATCTGGAAACCATGGGGTCATGAAGAGCCCCGATGTTCCCCAGAACCAAGGCCCATTGCTGATGATTGTTTCTCTGGCTTCCGATGATGCAAATCTGACTATGAAGAAACCCTTGGAGCATAGATGTATGTCACATTCCATGGTCCAAGTAGTGAAGATCCAATGGAATAGATCCATTGGTTTCGGCCAGAAACTGTTAAAACGACAGATTAGGGCCTGCTTTTCATAGGAATTTACAAAGTCGTCCAGCCCTGTAGAGTCAAGGTTTAGGGCTGGGGTTTGCCCTAACTGATCTACGATATATGGCCTAGGAGTATACTTGCCTTGATCTTGAGAAGATCCTGGGTCTTTTTTGCCCTGAAGGATGTTTTTGTATGAGATCCCTCCTTTGGGTTGTTGCTGAGGTGCAGCCTTTTTCCCCATCTCCCCTCCTGAGCTACTTGTCTGACCCTGTGTGGGAGCTCCTCCCCTCAGTCTGAGGTTCAAAACAATGGTTTCTCCTGGTCTGATCCCATAGATTTCCATGGTTCTGTTGTCTTGGAGGGACCATCTACCATTTACTAGGTGTTGGATCTGTCTAGGGTAGCCAGTCAAAACACAGAGTTGCTGCTTCAGCTGCAACACATTATTTTCTGCATGTACCCAAGCTAAAAAGTATTTCGAGTCTAGTGTTTTAATGAAAATCTGAAAACATGTTTTGGTTACCTGATGTTTGCCCTCAGTCTAAGTTTCTGCTCTGCCTGTAGCAGTGAGATCTGGCCTGCGGTTGCAGAGAGGGGACCATGCATGTGAGCGATGGGGTAGATCTTCTGCATGCAGACCCCAATCCTTGCAGCCAAGAGGCTTCAGCATGAAAGAAGACCGATTGGGCGGCGAGCTGTCCTACTAGGAAGTGATAGATCGTGCCCTCAGTTTTCCGAAAGAGGGTCGGGTAGCAGGCTGCCGGGTCTTTTTTCCATCCGCGTGGGTGAAACCTCCTGACCAGAGCGTAATCTTCGAAAGGGAGATTGCAGCGGCCCAGTACTGATTTGGGTCTTGCAGTTCGGCAGCAAGACCGTCGGCCTGGCTTGAAAACGTTCCAGGGCATCGTAGAGCTTTGAGGGCAACGGCGTCACAGGACCGAGAGCAGGAGAGGGTTTTCCCTATCGTCGAGGACCGATCAGTTTCAAATGAAAACCAGATCCAAGGATCGCTTGATCTAGCTCGCGGGACCGTGCAGGGTTTCCCTGCAATTGCTGTCCCTGAGATCCTTGTGTCGGCGGCGCTGGGGGTTGAAGAAAACCTAGCCATCTTGCTCCGAATTAACTCTGCTTTACTAGGGTTTTGTTACAAATCCTAGATTTCGTTAATCAACAATCTGGTAAGCATACTCGCATATACATATCTAGGATTTCATGCACTAGCATCTCATATGAATATCTACTAGGTAAACTAGGATATCAATACATCGAAGCTAGATATACAATAATTTTTACCAAGCAAGTGTTTTGATAATACAAACGAATATATATACCTAGGGTTTGATTCCTAGGATCTTATTGTAGCCATTACACGAGTTTTTTCTCATAAAATTATTCACAAAACCCTAAAAATCTAGGGTTTCATTATATAACCTAGAGATTAGCTACAAAACCTAAAGGAATAAGGTTTTTACCATAATATTATCAAAACCTTAAACTTAAAAAGAATAGGATTTCATTATTTGTTCAGGACTCTATCATCAATACCTAAGTATATTAGGGTTTCATTAATCAACATTAACATACCCTTAGTAATAAGAGGCGAGGGTTTTACAGTGAACCCTAAAGGTTAGGGTTTCACAAGAATGATCAAAATTATAGTATGACAAGGATAGATTCAATCTAATTATTAATCACCTTAACAAGAATATTTATGATTCAAAATCCTAGACATAATGATGTTAGTAATGTAAAGCAAATTTCAAAAGAGAATGAACATACATTTTTCTATGAAGAAAACCTTGTAACAAAACTTGTAGTTTAAGACATACCTTGAGTTGTTCTTTAACAAACCTTGTTCTGGATGGGATTCCTTTGCAACATAACTTCCTTCTTGATTCAATTCTTCCTTTGAATTCTCCTTCTGTAACCTTTGTATATTTTGCAAGCTTTCCTAACCAAGGAAAATATAAGAGGTTATTAGCATATAATACAAACATATCTTGATATGAGAGGGAAACTAGACATAAAAGACAAAACAAAGAACAAGATACTTATCTTTTGGTAAAATGGTAAAGGCTCCCTCTTAATCCAATCTTTCTGAGGGATACCTACAACTTATCAAAATAAAATGTTCTAACAAGACATATTAGACCTACAAACTTTATAAATGAAAACAATACAAGACTAAGAAGGATATGTAAGAGGGGACTTAATAGTATAATTCTTTGACTTTTGATTCTTCAGTCATGTTCTTCTTAGGTGGAGCTTCATTAGTAATATTTGTTTGTTCCCTATCTCTCTTCTTATTCCTTGGATTATTAGGACATTGAATTTTTTAATGACCCATTTTATGACGGCTGTAACATTCAATATTGGAGAGGTAAACTTTCTTCTTTGGTCCATTGAACTTATTGAATGTTTCCTTCGTCTTGTGATGAGCAGAATATGCATTAGAGGTGTTTTGTTCTACATCCTCCTTGTTTTTTACTAATGATATTCGACCTTCTTCTTGATTGCATGCATTCCACATTTATTCGAAGGTTGGAGTATCCTTCTAACTACTAATTCCTGATGCAAATGCACTCCAAGATTTAGATATACCTAGAAGAGCAACAATTACGAGTTCTTTTTCTAATACAACCTCATCTATTTCTTGGAGTTCATTCCTTTTCCTAGATATCCTTACAAAATATGATGACACGGTATCGTATATTTTCATCCTTATTTCCTTAGTTCATTCTTGATGCTAGTTATCTGACCAATGTTCTTGATGGTGAATAATTTGGAAAGAGATTCATACATTTCTTGAGTGGATTTTGTGCTAGATATGTATGGAATTAGGTTTTCCTTTACTTCATATACCATCGGATTCATGGCCAAGATTTTAGTTTCGCTTCTTGACCTTTCCTTGAACAAGATCCAAAACTTTGTGCTTAGCGAGGATAAGATCTATCTTCCTTTTCCATGCCCTGTAGTTGAAGACTCCTTCTAGCTTGTTTTCTCCCTTCATTGTAGTTTACATAGTTCCTACAAATAGTAGGATTCTCTCCTTATATAATCATTTTCACTAATGAGTTTCCTTTGATCCCCTTTTTCTTCAATAGATCTTTGAGCTACATTTTTCTTCCTTCTTCACCTTAGCTCTAATACCATGTTAGAAAATCGGAAAGGTGGAAAGATTTTCTTATATTAATAATTACTTGTGATATCTTTGTGCTCTTATTAACTTCTTATGTTCTTATTTTATCTTTGTTTCATCAAGTAATCATCAAAACAAAACAGGAAGATCAATGACACCAAATGCAGGCACTTGGCCAGGGCTAAAATACCTCTATAGGGGAAAAAACCCAGTCAAACTCTTCACTAGGAAATTCAAGTTGAGATAGACCAAGACCTTCCTCCTCCACCAAATAAACTCTCAAACTATTCTTCTAGCCTTCAAATATTGACTGCAACAATATTGCATCAACATTGCTTTAATATTGCATCAAGGACATATTTTGAACCCTACTGCATCAAAATTTTGGCCTAGTTTCAAGAATGAAATTTTGGCCCTCCTGCATCTTTAGTTGCTTCGCACGTGTGAGACAAGAGAAAGAAAATTTCAACTTCCTTAGCTAGATAAATGTTTCCTTCTCCTTTGCTAGCCCTTTCCTCCACCTTCCTTGAATTTCACAACTTTTACTACTTCCAAGTTATGCATTTCGAACTTGTCGAATGAGTGCTCCTAATGAGGTCAAGTAGCTCCAATATATGGTGAGTTTGTGAGGTTGAATTCCCTAGTTGAGGTTGGATTTTCCTTCCTTGAGGCCGACTTGGTGTAGGAGACCTAGAAGACATAATTTCCATAAAAAGAAATGTCTTTCTTGAAGAAGGGTATTTTACATTATGACATGGACAAGGACAATTGGCATAAACCATAGAATTCTATAATGGAGGCTTTGACCTATAAATAATTGACCCAAACATGAAACTCGTGCTTTAATAAGTCAATTTATTTTAAAATAAAATTCATTTTTCTTTCTTTTGACAAATTGATTACATCATGACTCAAATATAATTATGAAGACCGACACTAGTTACATTCTTCAACAGGCCATCCCTTCTATTCATGTCAGCCTAATAGAGGTGCCTCAAAATACTATAAATACACATGCATTTGACCTATTGTGAGAAAGATCCACTTATGTATTTGATTTGTAATTAGAAGTGAAGATGAAGTGCGAAATACAAAAGTAAAAAACCGATTACAAGAAGAAAAGGATGAATAATGAAGAACTGAAGTTTATCTTACTATGTGACACATGCGAAGAAGTTTGTAATGGAATAGCGAAAATGCAAGGCCGAAGGTGTAATAAAAATTACAGAATTGCATAGCAAATCGAGATTCATGTTGACTGGATTGTAAGGAATAGACTTGTGTTGACTTATAAAGGAATGGGCTAGTGTTTGACTAATCAACTTAGGAGATTGACTTGGTGGATGGAGGAAAGTATTGGTCTTGGTCAAAGGGCCTTGTTTGTCTCATTTGATTTGGTTCTTGAAAAAGAGAAGAGACTTATGGGTTTTTTCCCTAGCTGAGAGCCTACATCTCGTGTGCCTACATATTGTGTCATTGATCTTCATGTTTTGTTTTTAATAGTTGCTCAATGATAAGAAGACATAAAATAAATCAAAGAAAATTTATAAGAAGATAACTAAATATCACAAGTAATTATCAAGCTAAGAAAGTATTTATTCCTTTATGATTTTCTAACATGGTATCAGAGCTAAGGTGAAGGAGAAGAAGGAGAAAAGGGTAGCTTGAAGATTTCTTAAATCTCATCATCTTCTTGAAATCAATTCGGTGCTCTGTGGAAGTAAATTTAGATGTCTGATCTAAGGTAGAGATACAAAGTTTCTAAGATAAAAATACAAATATTCTAAGGAAAAGATACAAAGAAGGTCTGAGGAATATATGCAAACTTCATATGGTTTTATCTTTCTATTAAACCAAGATTCCTATAATACTATAATTTTGTGTAAATGCAAGCTCCTCGAGGAACAATATACAAGTTATAGTACTTGTGTGATACAAGCCATAGGATGCCATTAATTTCTCTCGAATGCGAGGTACTTGAATGATACAAGATAGTAACATGAAAATGATGCCAAAATATAAATTAGACCTTACCTTGCATGGATGACAACTATATATTCAGGAAGTATCTACAACAATTACGTCATATGATAAACAATTGTCACCTCTACTATCCACATATGATGCAAAGTATGACAACCTCTACTAAGTATGATATGAAGTATGATGCAAAGCTCTCGATCCAAAATCTAGGGGCCCTTATCCAATATGTTGTGAGTCGTTGATGAGTAATCGAAAGCTTATAACAAATGAAATCTTTGTTGACATAAATGTTATGACTCAATATTGATAAACAAATGAAACTACAGTGGATTTGAAATAGAAAGATTGTATCCATTTTCAAAATGTCAAAGCAATGAAAGAATAATATTTGAAGCAATGCTTGAAGTAGTCCTTGAATTCAACACCTTTGGAAGATTAAGATCATGACATTTTGAAGAAACCTTAGAACAGGCATATTTTGATAATGGAGAATTAAGATAAGCAGTTCTTGAGGTAAGTATAATTGTTTTATTCATATAACGGTTTAATCCTTATTAGATTAGGGTTTTGAAATATCATTTGTGGTTCTAGGGTTTGTAATGTTTGAGATTGTTGGCATTTAAGCTTTTTCAAACCCTAGATAAGAAACCCTACCATATTCCATTTTTAGAATCCCTAGTTCTTAGGTATGTAGGTAGTCTAGGGAGAAATTGGGAACCTTATGAAGAATAGTTTAACCCTTCTGATGACCTTACAAAACTTTCTCAGTATGTCGGAGCTTATTCGGCAGCCACTATGGATAAAGCCTCGGAGGTAAGCAATCTACTTAAGGAAAGAGACCAAACAATTATTTCATTGCAACTACAGGTGTTCGAAAGATAGCAAAAAATTGAACAGTTAGAACAACAATTATCAACACAACAACAGATAAAAAATCAATTAAATAAGCAATTACTTGAGGAGAAACAAAGGATAGACTCAAGTGCAATACAAAAGCAAAAGGAATTATCTGAAGCATTGGCCAAGATAAAGACAATGAATGAACAAATGATGAAAACGAAAGACGAGCAAATCGCTCAGCTGTCACATCAAGTAGAAAAGTTCAAGAGTCTTCCGCAACCAACAGATTTCAGGTCCGAATCTCTCTAGATCAACAAAGCATTGGTTACACAGCTAAGACTGCTATGTCATAACATTTCTCTGGTTGAGCCCCTTTGTGATATAACAACATCAATAGTTGACAAATAAGTCGATGCTAGGCAGGATTTGGAACAGGTTGATGAGACTCTAACTAACTTTCTTGCTTGGCAAGACACCAATGAAGGGCAGGCCACAAATCTGCCTAAAATTCTAGAGTCACACAAATAGATCCTTTTCTTAGAATGGCAGTCACAGCTAATGAAAGCAGAGAGAGAAATCTCAAGATGCAGATTATCTACAAGTAATTTAATTGAGTTAATCAATAACACTCTTTATTCATCTAACATGATTTTGCAGTGCACTCCAGGTAAATTGTCGTCAGCCAAAACATTAGAACAAGCATGCAATCAAGAATTGGAGAAGAATGGCAGATTAATTGTCGACATCCAAAGTTTGACTTGGAATACCTTTTGGTTTCTCTTAGTAAAATAATACATTCAAAGGGCCGCCCTCAAATGTTTAACCGATGTGATCGGTTGTATCATTCCCGAAATCCATGATGCCACATACTCAGCTCAACTACATTCTCATCTCACTCTTCCTCTAGAATTGGAACCGATGCTTGCAATCTGCCAGATCAAATCAAAAGGAGATCATCCAAAATAATGAATCATGTTGCCGACTGCAAACAAGCCTATGTTGAGAAGATACTCATGATTTAGTTGTACCAATTAATAGCATTTTATTTTTGTAATTAGTTAGCTTAATTAGTATTTATAGACCCTTTCATGCATTTAGAAAGGGTCCTCAATTTTTGTATAAACGCAAATCTGGAAGTCGCACTATTGTGCTTCTGGTATATTTTTTATAAAGACTATGCCAGTATTCTGAATTTTAACGAAGAAAGCTTTGATAGGATGTGCACTATTTCCTTGATGTGAAAGTGTTTCTAAGTTGGAAAAAGGAATTTGAATGCAATTAATATCGAAAGTGATCCAAATATCATATGGTACTATTATCTATGCTCTTGTTTCATTCTTTCATGTGAATCATCATTTGTTTAATCTTGCTATCATTGGATATATGTATGTGTTTTTAACAACAATCCTTATATTTTTCACTATTGAATGTTTAAGGAGTGCTATTCTTTCAGTCATATCTATATTAGTGATATATAAAGGATAGTTTAATAATGTTTTAATGATTACTTTGTTCAACTACTTGAACAAAGTAATTATCATATGAATAAATATCTTTGTTTACCAATAGAGTCATCTATATGCCTATTTTTGGATAAAGATAATCAGACATTACACTAATACAGAAATTTCCTGGGATAGGATAGTTATTCATATTTTTACTTTTTAGATTAAACCATTCATCCATTATCATTATATTAGAGAACCACCCATTTATCCATCCCCTTTTATTCATCACTAGGAAACTGGTCCCATTATTTCCAGTCAGAGCCACCACACCAAATGGAAAAGGAGTTGCCTTTAAGGTCCGGACTGGGTGGTTTTCCCCGATGTTGTTGCAGTGATTTTCGAGGCATCAACATTTTTGGCGTTAGAAGGAGGGCATGAACTGTGAATGGCGAGAAAACCAAAACCTATAGCCCATTCTGAGAGTAAAGCTCCCTCCACCTCACCTCGGACCTCTCGTTTGCATTCTGAAACACTAGTATTCAAACGAGAAGAAGAAGAGTCAACTACCACTGCTCAATCCCACCATACTTCAAATCGATTAAGTCTTGAGTCCCCTTAAGTGCAGACACTCATTTAGAAACTTCAACGCTTTTCGATAACACCACAGAAATCTGAAGTGTCTCAAGCCAGTGAGACTTCGCAATTCAATCTACCTCACCCTCTCACCAGACTTCAAAGAGGAAAGCTCGGTATTCAACCTACTGAGTTGCCTTTACCCAAAAGGAAAAGGGGTAAAAAGAACACTGAAGGATCAGACAGTGAGACTTTCTCATAATCATCCTCCATTTCATCATCCCCAGTGCGAAGTCAACCATCCACACCTCCATTTCACATTGTTGTTCAGCAGGGATCAGCAACTTCAACATCCCAACCTATTCAATCTTCAATATCAACTCCTTCCAAAACATCTGGAATTTCATCAGCAATATCATTTGTTATTAGTTCTACGATGGATTAGAATCCATGGAATAGTCCTGGTGCGGTCACTATGCCTGCACCATTACACCCATTACCAGATTCTCCTGAAAAATGGTTGCCGAAATTTTAACCCAGATGCCGGAACACAAGTCGAACATATAAACAAGTTCATGTTATCAGTTAATTTAAAAGGAGTAACAGAGGAAGATGTTGTCGTTAGGCTTTTCCCTTATACTTTACAAGGATCAACTGGGTCTTGGTATTTTTCCCTGCCCTCTGGATCCATTACCAGTTGGAACATTTTTCAAGAACAGTTTCTCACTAATTATGGCAATGATAGATCTTTAGCAACATTAATCAACGATTTCTCAAATCTTAGGATAGAATCTAAAGAACCTATCAAGGAATTCAACTCGCGATTCAATAAACTCTTGAATAAGATTCCAACCGACTCCAAACCAAGTGAGAAAATCAAAAGCGAATGGTATATAACAGCCCTACCTTCAAATATAGCCATTTTTGTAGATAGAGCTACAAAACCAACTTTAGCTGAAAACATGAAAGAGGCGCTTGCTATAGAGAAACGCATTATTGCTTTAGAAAAGAAAGCTTCTCTTGAAGATAGAAAATCTAAAAAAGTTTCTTTTAAAGATGATTCAAAGAAGAAAACCCCTAAAGATCCATATGATATGGAGGGTCTGCAAAAGGTCCTCAAGACTATGACAAATGAAATGGTTGAAATCAAAAAACAAGTAACTGAAACTTCAACAAAAAGGCCATTTAGAAATTTTAAGAAACCTTAATCAAAACCACCAAAAGCTATATCTAATGCAGACTCAGATCCTGAAGAAGAAGAAGAAGATGAAACAATCTTGCCATCCGAGGAACCCGAAGAAGAGGAGATTGTTGAATGCCATGGGATGTGGGATTTCATTTTACCTAACTCCGATACAAAAAATGAACAAGAAGCTTTCCCTGTGACTACCAGTAGTAAAGGTACTCCTGAACGTGTCCAATCAACTTCAAAGAAAAGGAGTGAAGGTACCACTACTATTAAAGAAAAGGTTCCCACAAAGAAATCTGCGGCAATACCATCCAAAATCAACCATCATCTTCAAACATACCTTCAACATCTAAGACGTTGGTAGTGTCGGATTCAATGGATTACAATATTATTGATGACATGAAGAAGACAAAGGCAAACATTACTATGTTTGAACTTAGCAAACTCAAACATCAACATAAATTACTTCTTAAGGAACTAAATGTCGTCCCTTCTTCACCTCTTCCTAATGTTGTATTCTCTAAAGCTGCAAATGATTCAGGTCAACCACCTCCTAGTAGAGTAGAAGCTACTGATGCAGTTTTAATTGGAGACAGATCAAATTCTCATACTCCCCCTTTTCTCTTGACCTATGAGATCTATAATAGAAATCTACACAGCTATTTGATTGACTTAGGGGCATCCTCTAACATAATGCCAACTTTAGTTTGTTCCAAACTGAACATTGAACCCCAAAAGTCTACAATTCATATTGTACAGTTGGATAGAACTAAGGTCCAGGTTTTAGGGGAAATCAACTTCGTAACTATCAGGTTATCCGCTGATCCACGAGTGGTTCAGAGAATTGATATTTTAATCACTGATATACCTGAATTTTATGGTTTAATTTTGAGTAGAGACTGGTCTGAGAAACTCCATGGTTATATTTCTATCATTTGGTCCCATATGTGGCTACCTTATAAAGGAAAGCCAAATCAGATCAAAATCGATAGGGAGAAATATATGACCCATACTGTCACTGAATTTGAACAGGAAAATCAACCAATAGCATTCAATAACAATATTTTGGGGAATTACTCATTCGAATCATTCTTTGGAAATTTCACTACCCAACCATCTCCTTTCTCAGTTAATAATTTCACATCTCAAATTGAAAATTTTTCACAAACTGATAGATCAAGATGTGTCAATATTGTTGAGGAAACTGTAAATAAAATTGTTGATAATTCTTTATTTGGTCACTATACTTTGATGGGTCTAAATCTAGTGAAGGTGCAGGAGTAGGGTGTATTTTAGTCAGCCCTGAGGGAGAAAAAACCATGCTATTATGTAGATTGGAATTTGAATGCACAAATAATACGGCTGAATATGAGGCCTTAGTTCAAGGACTCTACAAAACTATTGGTCTTAAAGTTCAATATTTGAAAGTGTTTGGTGATTCAGAAATTGTTATAAAACAAGTTAGAAATACAATTCACTGTCTTTCTAGTCATCTCAAACACTATCAGTCCTTGGTGCAGGAACTCATATCCCAATTTTTACATTCAATATTTCTCCTATCCCTAGGTCCCAGAACGCATCAGCAGACCTGCTAGCTAATGTTGTTTCCAAACTCCTTCCTTTTGAAGATTACAGCCCAGACAGATTTTCAGTAGAGTTAATTTTTAGACCATCAATTCCCGACAATGTCACCAATTGGTGAGTGTTCAATCATGACGAAGACATTTTAAATTTCTTGACTTCCGACAAGTCCTACAATGATCAAATCATTGATGAAAGTGATCACGACCTTAAATGAAGGAAAAGCAAGAAGAAAACTCAATACCAAAACCAGTGGTTAAGCTAGAAGATCTTTATGATATTAAAGATAGGTTTAAATAGGTGACCAATTCAAAGCTCCAGAGTTCCACTTTAATATTTGAATTGATAAACCCAGGTACTGAGGAAAACCCTCAAAACATCAATTTGGGATTAGGACTTTCTTTAGAAGAAAGAACAACATTTATTAGGTTATTACAAAAAACAAAATATGTCTTCACTTGGAAATATGATGATTTGAAAACATACGATGCATCAATCATTCAGCATACTATTCCAATGCTTTCTGAACAAAAACCAGTGCAACAAAAGTTAAGGAAAATTCATCCTAACCTATAGAGTCAAATAAAAAATGAGCTAAACAAACTCTTGAAGGCTAAGATCATTTTTCTTGTCAGACATTCAAACTGGGTGTCCAATATGGTGCCAGTTAGAAAGGAAAATGGTGACATCAGGATTTGCATAGATTTCATAAATCTTAATAAAGCAAGCCAAAAGGATAACTTCCCTTTACCTACCATGGAGCAAGCACTCCATTCAATAGTTGGTTCTGAGTTAATGTCTTTTTTAGATGGTTTTTCAGGATATAACCAAATTTTGGTCCATCCTGATGATAGGCTTAAAACTACCTTCAGAACTAAGTGGGGAACTTATGCTTACCAAAAAATGCCTTTTGGACTTATCAATGCAGGAGCTACTTTCCAAAGAGAAATGGACATAGCATTCAAAGGATTGATCAATAAATCAGTAGTTGTCTATTTAGAAGATATTACTGTATTTTCCAAGAAAAGGTCTAATCATTTACATGATTTAAAACAAATATTTGAACACTGCAGAAGATATGGTATCTCGCTTAATCCAAAAAATTCATTTTTTGCTCTTAATCAAGGAAAGATTTTAGGCTTCATTGTTTCAAAAGATGGTATTTATATTGATCCAGATAGAATTAAAGAGATTTTTGATATTCCATTCCCTCATAATAAAAAATCCATGCAGTCATTTTGAGTCAAATTAACTTTGTTAAATGATTCATTCCAGATTTTTCCCAGATTATTTTACCATTGCAAACAATGATTAAGAAAAATTCGGTGTTTAAATGGGGATCTGCAGAAAAATAGGCATTTCATTCTATCAAACAATCAATAATTAACGCCCCTGCTTTAAGCACTCCCAATTTTTTAAGTCATTTCATACTATATACCCTCGCATCCGCCTCGTCTTATGCAGCAGTGCTAACTCAAATTAATGATCAAAACTTGGAAGCACCAATTTCATTTTACAGTTCAAATCTTCAAGGTGTTGAACTCAATTATTCGGAAGTTGAAAAGCAAGCCTTTGTTGTATCCAAAGCCGCTAAAAACTACAGACCCTTTCTCTTAAAAGCTCAAACAAAAGTTATAGTTCCTTTTTCAGCAGTAAGACAATTACTAATTCAAAGGGAATTAGGAGAAAAAAGGGAAAATTGGGTCACAGCATTACAAGAATATGACTTAGAAATCAAGCGAGCAAGGATTATCAAAGGCCAAGGTTTTTGCAGGTTGTTAGTAGGAGCATCCAATATTCAAGAACCAGAAGGTACAGAAGATACTGAAGAAATCAATCAGATAAGTATCATAGATCCTGAATCACAATATGCAGATCTGATTTTCTATTTAAAAAATGGATATGCACCTTCTAATCTCTCCTATAAAAACAAATGCGCCATTAGATTGAAAGCGAAAAAACTTCATAATTGTAGATGATGTACTGTTTAGGCAAAATTATGATTCAATTCTATAAGATGCTTAGAAAAACCTAAAGCGCAAAAAGTTTTGCAGGAGCTACATGACGGACCAGCAGGAGGACATTTTGGAGCTGATACAACAGCTCACAAAATCATTCATGCTGGATATTATTGGCCCACCCTGTTCAGAGACACTCACGAATATGTAAGGAAATGTCGAAGTTGTCAAATCTCCAGTGGAAGACAAAGAAAGCCAGCTTTCCCTTTGCAACCAGTGAACATTGAACAACCTTTTGAGCAATGGGGATTGGATATCATTCGGGAATCACTCCATATTCATCCAAACAACATAAGTATATCCTTACCGCCGCTGATTACTTTACTAAGTGGGTTGAAGCAATTCCTCTGAAGACAACAAACTCTGAGGTGATTATGAAATTCATAGATCAATCCATTATTACCAGGTTTGGTGTCCCAAACGCTCTTGTTTTTTATAATGCATCTTATTTTTCTGTAGATTCTATGTTTGAGTTCGCTATCAAAAGAGGGTTTAAATTGAAGTATTCTGCAAATTACTACCCCCAAGGTAATGGTTTAGCAGAATCCACCAATAAAAATCTTATTAAAATCATCAAGCGAACTATTGAGCAGAATCATAAAAACTGGCATAAATCTTTGATATTTGCACTATGGGCTAACAGAATAACACAGAAGGCCTCCATAGGTACTTCTCCATTTAATCTAGTATATGGGAAGGAAGTTGTCATACCAACCAGTTTAGTACTTCCATCTCTAGCTTTAGTGCAGTTTATTGAAGAAAGTCCCTCATCTTCTATTCAACTAAGACATGATCAAATTTTAAAACTAGAAGAAGAAAGGGAAAAAGCTAGAATTATACAGGCAAAACATCAGCAAATTATCAAGTCATCTTTTGATTCAACTTCATCCAGTTCAAAGCAATTACAAGTTGGTGATCTAGTTTTGAAATGGGACAAAGCCCATGAGGATAAAGGAAAACACACTAAGTTCCAAAAAATGTGGCTTGGACCATTTCAAATCAATGAGAAGATAGGCCCTTCCACTTACATATTGCAAGATCTATTAGGTAAGAGAGATTCTCTTCCTGTTAATGGCCTTATCTTGAAAATATTCTTCAATTGAGGAGGTAACCCCTTCTCTCTTTGTAAATATTCAATTTTTAGCAAAATTTGTGTTCATAATTTTTAGGATTATTGGAAAATAAAGTTGTAAGATGCCTTCCATTGGCCTTTGCTATACTGAAAAGGTTTCTCAAAAGAAATAGTTCTGATATTTACTTTTAAAAATGGAGGCCTTAAACAAAAGGAAAATTTCTAGGAAATTAGATATATTTAGATTTTGAAACCCCATTTTATTTTTGTGAAATCTTCTCAAGATTTAGAAGTACTGTAAATCATTTTAATGTTTTCAAATGGCCAAAAAACGGTTAACAATACAAAAACATAAACCGATTCAATCTTAGCATCTTCAATTCTTACCCTGTCATCCATGCTCTCTTAAGGAGAAGATCATTCATCCCATTCATCAAAGTTTATGATTACTTAGAGTGTAATTCTAAAATATATTTGATATAAAAGATAAGGGGTCCTATTACAAGCCTGCTTACCATGATCATTGGTGAATAGTTCAACTGACATTACCAATACTGCATACCAAAATAGGGTAATGGCTTATAATTATAAGACAAGGGGTCTCATCACGACCCAGCTTGTTTAGTTAAATTACAACTAGTGAATGGCATTGTCAAACAGTTGGCCACCAAACCAAGACAATGGCTTTTTATCTTGCAAAATAAGAAAAAAGAAAAGTGATACAAAATATGAAGGCATATTTTTGGATTCATTCTTTTAATTATACTCTGAAATGGATGGGATAATGAACGATCAAAGGGTTAAAAGGTATCCCTGTCGAGACTATAGACGTTTGCTGGCAGCAGAGGCTCTACCTATGACAAAGGAGTCATTATAAAGCTAAGTTGGAAAAGTTCTTTGTTTTATCATTATCAACCAATTAAGGTTAATTTAAAACTTAGAATGTATTTAATTTTAACAAGAGAAGAAAATAGAAGAAATAGTTATTATTATATTCAGAATTTATATATACCTAGTTATATTAGAATTCTCCTCTTAGATAAGATTTCCATACATAGAAATTTTAAGTATTTCAACATTTCTCAGAGATAAATGTTCTCCCAGTGAATCGCCAATTGTTGTGCTATACAACAACCCTCCATTTCATAAAATTTTTCTTTCTAACTATAATATGAAATGGGTCCCTTTTAAACATAGATGTGTGAATAAATTGGTATCATCATTAGAAAATTCTTCATCAAAAGGTCCAATGGAAATCTTATATTATAAACCTTTTGAACTAATGAAATCGGTCTTATGAATAAATATAAAATTCTTTATTATTGCGATAAAGCGATCGCAAGATCGCATATCGCAACAATAAAGAAAACATAATGCATGCACCCATTGACTTACTCCGATCCGAAAAGCAAACAACTATCGGATATCGGGAAAGGCGAATAGCAATTATAATGAAAGACCGTCCCCTATTTCTCTGATGCAATATCGCTATCGGCAATCGGAGGATGTAGTGCAGCGCATGTTTATGACACCTTTAAATCTCCCGATGCGATAAGGTATATCGCCATTGGCAATCGACGATTTTGCAATGACATAAGTAATATGACCCGAGCCCATCCCTGATTGCGATACATTAAGGCGCGAGTTTCAAAATATATTTAAAAGGCTTGCATGCATTATTTTGGATTATTATTAAAGCCTTCCCGTTCACTTCATCAATCACCGATAGCGATTTACTTTTGATTATCCCCCAAAAACCCAAGCCACGCTTGAATGAATCATTCGGCATATAAACGATATGATGGGTATTTAAAACTCCTTTACCATGATTGACAGGTTAAGCAGCCAATTAATGAAGCAGTTATGCTGAGATCTTCCCTGAGATTGTATTTGCGGCAACATCACTATAATCTTTCATTATTCGCTAATTGATATGATTCTTTCATATTGGCTCATACTACCTATTCTCTGTATCATGTTGATTGCATTCCTTGCGCAAAACTCTGCCGAAATAACAAATTCAAACCAAATGGGAAATAAATCTAAGAGATCCATAGTAGCAGCAGCTCCCGCAGTAACAATACAGGCCACCAGTGATCTAGGACCAAGAAAAAAGGGTTTGATTTCAGACACTACGTGTCTTAGCCTTGGAAACACAAGTTGGCAAAGCATCTATAATTTAATTGAAGTAGAGGAGCCTGAGACAGTACCAGTACAAGCTACGGTAGATTCAACTAGAAAATCAGAGGCTTCCCTTAAAGATTTAGCTGATTCATATTTGCACAGAATAGCAGCACGTGAGAAAATTATTCCATACACTGATGTAGTGCAATGGGCAGTAGAAGAGATCCTGATTTTAAACAGAACATTTTTCACAATTGATGGAAGGATTTTTGGCTCATTTTAGCCTGATGACTTAAGGAAAATGTATCACTTGCCCGAACCTCAAAAGAAATACAATAAAGCCTTTCTTGAAAAGTTCACAAGTGAGAATGATATTGAATCAGCCCCAATTCAGGAGTGGAGACAGAACCCCGCAAGGCACAAACATGAATCCTCAGGTAAGTACTATGTAGATTCATTATGTTCTCCTTACTATTATGCCGGGGCAATGATGTGTAGAATTTGGGAATTGCATGATTCTGCAAAGTTCACTATTGAAATGGTTCCTTTAATGGAAGCGGCGGTTAACAGTGAAGTAATTGATTGGGCAAACATATTGTCAGATAAATTAGCCACTGCAATTCTTGAATTTAGAGCAAAAACCCACGTAACCGACAGGACTATTCCTCCTTTTTATTATAGTGCTTATATTATGGATACTCTTTGCTTCAATTCTGAATTTCCTATACTTGGGTGGAGATGGACTTCACAAGACCCCATACCAATCCACATTTATCATCAAAAGTTATGGAAGGTGCACTATAAGGACCACTTGTACCAAATCTGTAATGGTTTCATGTTACCTATCTATTATGCCATTTCTGATAAGCCTGCCCCAAAGATTTCCACGGAAGCAGAGGTTGACCTAACCGTTGTAGGTACAAGTTCACATAAATAAGGGTTTTTGGTAGCCTTGCAAGACCTCATGTCCTTCCTCTGTATGTACCTGATAAGTTGTTAGCTCGAGAATTGGCCTACCAAATAACAACAGCAGGAACATCCAAGACTCTTAGGAATTCTAAAAAACAGGCTTGCCCTACTTTTCCTTTGAGATGCGGTGTTTATACTCTACACGACTACAAGCATGTGGAGAAGGAGGCAGAAAAAATAAACATGCTCAATCTTGCAACCATTCCTAATAGGCAATTCGATCCAAGGAAAATTGCCTATATTGTGCTTGAACAAGCCAAACTTACAAGGTTTGATCATGAAAAAGATGAATTTGATGACCTGTTTTCTTCAGCAGAATCATTATTCCAGGTACAAATGCTGGACAAAATGAGATATAACGATGAAAGGCTAGTAGAATTTAATAGGCTCAGAGGACAGAGGTTGCAAACTATACCTCTGGACTTATTAGCTACTACCCTGACAACCCAGTCAAGCGAGCCTAAACAGTGAATTATTGATAAACCTCCTGCTGTAGAGAAGATTCTCAAAAGAGGAAAAGAACCAGAGCAGGAGAAAGAGTATGAAAAAGAATTGGATAAGGGCAGCGAAAATATCAATATGGATACTCAGATTGATCCCAAGCTCCTCTAAGAATGGCAACAATTTGACTCTATTATAAGCAATTTGGAAGGTCCACAAGGTGCCAGCACACCCAAAGTAGCAGTTGGACAAGATACAGCGTCAACAACGGTTCCAATTGAAGGAACCAGCGACCTATCCACCAGCACGGATGTAGAAATAATTCCAAAGGATCCATCCGATCAAATTATTTTGCAGATAGAAGACATACCTCCATTAGATGTCTTTTACAGTCCCAAACACAGGGCTATAATGAAAAGAAAGAGGAAAAGGAGAAGACTTGATCAATCTTCCATGTTTCCAACACAAACAGAGACAGCTAATGTAGTGTGGAAAGAAGAGTTTAACCCTTCCAATGACCTTACAAAACTTTCTCAGTATGCCGGAGCTTATTTGGAAGCCACTATTGATAAAGCCTCAGAGGTAAGAAATCTACTTAAGGAAAGAGACCAAACAATTGTTTCATTGCAGTTACAGGTGTCCGAAAGATAACAGAAAATTGAACAGTTAGAACAACAACTAACAACACAACAGTAGATAAACAATCAATTAAATAAGCAATTACTTGAGGAGAAACAGAGGATAGACTCAAGCGCAATACAAAATAAAAAGGAATTATCCGAAGCATTGGCCAGGATAAAGATAATGAATGAACAAATGATGAAAACAAAAGACGAGCAAATCGCTTAGTTGTCACATCAAGTAGAAAAGTTCAAGAGTCTTCCGCAGCTAACAGATTTCAGGTCTGAAGCTCTCTAGATCAACAAAGCATTGGTTACACAGCTAAGACTGTTATGTCATAACATTTCTCTGGTTGAGCCCCTTTGTGATATAACAGCATCAATAGTTGACAAATCAGTCGATGCTAGGCAGGATTTGGAACATTTTGATGAGACTCTAACTAACTTTCTTGCTTGGCAAGACACCAATGAAGGGCAGGCCACAAATCTGCCTAAAATTCTAGAGTCACACAAACAGATCCTTTTCTTAGAATGACAGTCACAGCTAATGAAAGCAGAGAGAGAAATCTCAAGATGCAGATTATCTACAAGTAATTTAATTGAGTTAATCAATAACACTCTTTATCTGTCTAACATGATTTCGTAGTGCACTCCAAGTAAATTGCCGTAAGCCAAAACATTGGAACAAGCATGCAATCAAGAATTGGAGAAGAATGGCAGATTAATTGTCGGCATCCAAAGTTTGACTTGGGATACCTTTTAGTTTTTCTTAGTAAAACCATACAATCAAAGGGTCGCCCTCAAATGTTTAACCGATGCGATCGGTTGTATCATTCCCGAAATCCATGATGCCACATACTCAGCTCAACTATATTCTCGTCTCACTCGTCCTCCAGAATTGGAACTGATGCTTGCAATCTGCTAGATCAAATCGAAAGGAGATCATCTGAAACAATGAATCATGCCACCAACTGCAAACAAGCCTATGTTGAGAAGATATTCATGATTTAGTTGTACCAATTAATAGCATTTTATTTTTGTAATTAGTATTCATAAACCCTTTCATGCATTTAGAAAGGGTCCTCAGTTTTTGTATAAAATCAAATATGGAAGTCGCACTATTGTGCTTCTGGTATATTTTTTATAAAGACTAGGCCAGTATTCCAAATTTTAACGAAGAAATCGTTGATGGGATGTGCAATATTACCTTGATGTGAAAGTGTTTCTAAGTTGGAAAAAGGAATTTGAATGCGATTGATATCGAGAGTGATCCAAATAACATATGGTACTATTATCTATGCTCTTGTTTCATTCTCTCATGTGAATCGGCATTTGTTTAATCTTTCTATCATTGGATATATGTATGTGTTTTTAACAACAATCCTTATATTTTTCACTATTGAATGTTTAAGGAGTGTTATTCTTTCAGTCATATCTGTATCAATGATATATAAAGGATAGTGTAATAATGTTTTAATGATTACTTTGTTCAACTACTTGAACAAAGTAATTATCATATGAATAAATATCTTTGTTTACCAATAGAGTCATCTATATGCCTGTTTTTGGATAAAGATAACCAGACATTACACTAATACAGAAATTTCCCGGGATAGGATAGTTATTCATATTTTTACTTTTATAGATTAAATCATTCATCCATTATAATTATATTAGAGAACCACCCATTTATCCATCCCCTTTTATTCATCATTGGGAAACTGGTCCCATTATTTCTAGTCAGAGCCACCACACCAAACGGAAAAGGAGTTGCCTTTAAGGTTCCGATGTTGTTGCAGCGATTTTCGAGGCATCAACAGGGGGTTAAATATCCTATTGGTTTTTTTGATAGGGATTCATCATTCAATACTTGCGGTAGCAGAGCAGTCATAGCTTTGAAGACTGAAGAGATCTTCCATTTTTGTTGGTTCAATGGAGTGGGAAAAAACAACAAAGTTGAGATATTAGCAATATCGGGAGTATTTTACTATGCCAAATGGCTAGCTATTCAAGAGTTTTCCATCTTTGGTGATTCTAAACTGGTCATTCTGGGTTAATTTGAAATCATCATTTTAGTCTCTAGTGTTGACAAACTCGATGAAGAGGATTAGAAGGTTGATTAGTTATTTCAATAGGTCTTCTCTCTCTCACTTTTACAGAGAGCAAAATCATTTGGTTCATGCCTTGTCAAAAGAGGGATCCAACTCCATTCTAGGCTCAATCAAATATTCTATTATGGAACATGGCTCCCTCCTTCATTCTAAGTATATCAAAATATGATATTTCGATTGGTCAGATATCCTTATGCTTTTTGTTTCTTTTGTGTCTATGTTGAAGATCAATGATCTGTAGAGCCATATAGCTACCCTTATGTTTTTTGTATATTTTTTGTATAAGTTGAAGAACAATGAACTGCAGAAACATATAGTAGAGATAGGAACAAATAGATGAACAGGCAGTGTGTTTTTGTTAAATCGTGTATTGTATCTATGATAGATAGGGATGAAATTTTTGGATGACAATAACATATAGAAAATATGATTCCATACAATGTAAAATTGGACAAAAACACATGAAATGTAACTTCTTTTGTTATCAATGAAAGCAAGTGCATTTTTTCTTCTTGATAAATAGGCAAGCTTCCAAGTTGGAAAACGATTGTCGGCAGCCATTTTTTAGAAGTTTCCAGAGAAAGAATATTTAGAAGAGGCTTTTACTAACAATTTGGGAGAGAAAAATCCTATCACTTTGTCATCTGCATAGAAAAGGTATTCTGATATACCATATCTATGGAGAAGTTGCAAATTTCTTTAATTTTATAACTGAGATTGACATGGCTGATTTCAAATATTGTTTTGTATACATTGTTTTCCTATTTTTAAACTTCAATGTACTCGTTTAAGTAGAGAATTTTCATACTTGCATACAGTTCAACTATATATTAGTCTCCTTTGGAAATTTCACGGTTCTTAACTTCCTCTGATTATGCGATGCACTGGAAATTTCTTGAACTTGTGTTCAATAGTATGATTATGTTTAGGGTCAATAGCGGGATAAAGTTAAGTGGTTTGTTAGAAGCAATAGCAGGATTCAGTTATATTTTGTGCGACTTGTTAAAAGTGGCAGGGGGATTCAGTTATATTTTGTGTGATTTGTTAGAAGCAGCAGTGGCACTCAATTATATATTGTTTTTGAATATCTAGGTGTTATGAATATAAGTCATAGCAAGTAAAATATTAAAATATATGTAAATATTAAATAATCAAATATTGATTATTTTAAATAGTCATTAAGTTAAGTGAAAAGGAATGTCTAAAGACATGCCTAGTCATGAAAGGACACCTGCTTAGGTATATATATGTGGGTCCTCATTGTAACATTCATCACTTGTACATTTTTTTATATATAATAAATTATTATTACAAATACCTCGTGTATTTTTACATTCAATCCTACAAGCTATCAATTTTTATGCTTCAATGGTATCGAAGCCATGGCGCACAAAATAATCATGCGGGTCTTTGAATGTTGTTTGTTGTACAATGTGCCATTACGTTCACATCTTGATTGCATTGAGCAGTTTAATAAAATTCAAGAAGCATTTTAGCGTTTAAAAAAATCATATGCAGAATTTAAAGCATGTCGAAAGGAAATCGATAATAAGGAAGATGATAACGATAGTGAAGAAATGAAAGAAGATGAAGCACTAGATGATTATAATGTTCAATATTATGATGAAGCTGATATATATCATGATGAAGATGAGGTGGATGAGGACTATCTCGAAAAACAAGAAGATGAACAATATCATAATAATGAGGAAGATGCTAAAGTAGACATTGATGATGATGAAGAGGACATGTGTGAAAAAGAAAAAATGGATTATGGGAGAAAGTGGGAAGATCAAACCTTACAGATTAATTCTGAAATCAGCCAAAGAAAGTATGAAGATCAAACTCTGCAAATTAATTATGAAATCTAGATCTCAGAGCTTCCTTTACCAGAATATTTGATAAAGGTTGATGAAAGTTTCGCGAATGAGGACAATAGAGTCAAATATTATTTGCACTCCAGTAGCAAGGAGAAGTTATTAGAGACAGTACGAAATGAGCTCATTTCTTCTCATTGGACTGCTCTTTTGGAAAATGAGCATTCAAGCTTCTGTGTCTCGCTTAGGGACCATAAGAAATATGACATTTCAAGATTGTATAGGTTGTTTAGTGAAGTACCTAAGGGTTTTGAATTTTTTGCTAAAATTTTTCAAGAGTATATAACTAAGGAAGGAGTAAGGTTGATTGAAAGGGTAAATGTTGATGTAAACACTGATACACGTGAAAGTGATATAATTGACATATTAAAAGAACAGGAAGTTGTGAACAAGGTTGTTGCCTTGCACTAGAAGACTATGTTTTATGTTACACATCCTTTTGATAATCATGATTTTTCAAAGAGCTTTGAGAGAAGCTTTTCAATTTATATGCAATAAAAGAATTGGAGGATTGACCGGTGTAAAGATTTTTGCCACACTTTTTAGCAATGTGCTTAAAAGTGATTTGTTGTGGATTCATTTTGGAGGAAT
The DNA here is from genome assembly GCA_000404065.3 of Pinus taeda. Classification (NCBI taxonomy): domain Eukaryota; kingdom Viridiplantae; phylum Streptophyta; class Pinopsida; order Pinales; family Pinaceae; genus Pinus; species Pinus taeda. The sequence goes on along the minus strand of APFE030696615.1, from coordinate 66,440 downwards.
CCCTATTTTTAGCTCTTCTACAATGGTCCTATTCACCCAATACTTGGCTTCATTTTTGGGATCTCAGCAGCACCCCCTAGCAGTGACTATTGCAGTACTATCCATACCATCTCCTCGGATTATTTTGTTAAAATTCCCATAGTTTTCCACTATTATCATTGACAAGGGAATTTGTGAATCTAAAACTATCCACAAGATCAGCAAATATATAGATGATAATGAGATAAAATAATGCATTATAAATAGACAAAGTGGAAAAACATTTAAAACCAACAATGAGAGTATTGATGTTGGGTCACTTTCCTTATAATCAAATTTCATTTTTGATTTTTTAACTACCAATTATACCCATAATGTAAAGGATGATGTGCCTCATATTGAAGGTGATAATAAATACCATGCAAAGAACTATCGTTTGCAAGAAGCAAGAAAATATGTTCTTTTCATTAATTTCTCTCTAGTGCTACTTCAGTTAAAGAGCTTCGAGTATGATTTGATGCGTGACACAATGGTCAAGATAAATGATCGTTATGAGTTTCCACGACAACTTGATTTGGATGGGGAGAATAGAAAATATAGAAAATATCTTTCCCCAGATGTATACCAGAGCGTGTGTAATTTGTACACTCTACACAGTGTTTTGATCCATAGTGGGGGTGTTCATGGTGGCCATCATTATGCATTGATTACTAGCCAAAAGGTTTTATTCCAGGAAGTGTCTATTAATGAGGCCAAATTTCCTCGGTTAATTAACAGAAAGATCTAGCTATATTGGATCTTGGATGATGCTCTGTATAGTAGTTTGATTAAAGTTTATGATCAGATAAATAAACTAAATCTTGTTCCTTATGATGATGGCGAAGATGAATGGATTTTGCTGGACTGGGATAGGTTTAAAATTCAAATACTCAGTCCTGCATAATTTCCAATGATACCTAATAGTGGTATTGGGTAGATTAAGTGTGATGGTTTAGAACAGATTAATGAAGTTGAGAAGAACCCCATTCATCGTAACCCTCATCATTTTTTTCCCTGCACCCACGACCACGTTGTCATTCGGCCACCATTGTGCCGACAGGAAACCCTATCCACTCCAACCGTTGTTTGACATTCATCATTGCCCATCCACCCTATCCCCCACATCTGCACCACTATCCCGCGTTCTATTTACTGCTTCGACCAAACATTGACCCAGCCGCAATACAGTTTCGTCGTCCACCACCGTCCTATGTTGCCGTCATCCACCGCCCGTCTTATGCTACTGCCATCCACCGCCTAAATCTGCCCACTTGTGCTCGGCTCCAGTCACATCGGGCACCAAATATGAATGGTCAACCCAGCAATCAAACCCATCCAACCACCTCTCCAACACGGTGTGACAGTGAAATGCAGTCGTTCGAACGGGCACTACGTAAGTTTAATTTAATTAGATTTATATATATATATATATATATATATATATATATATATATATATATATAGATATTATAATTTAATTAATTAATACATTTTAATTAATTAAAAAATTTTAATTAGAGTTATAAAAATAAAATAAAAAAGTTATAGTTATAGAAAAAAAATCAATAACCCTAGATTCAAGAGAGTGTTACCAAGCGAATTATATAGGAAAATGTACCAATGGCATCGAGTTACATATATCGAGATGACAAATGAAAACTAAAGGGAATTTCTGACAATAAGCTTTGAGGATAAAGCTTCTGAAGGAAGGGGCTATGTTATGAATATAATTCATAACAAGTAAATAATTCAATAAATGTAAATATTAAATAATAAAATATTGATTATTTTAAATAGTCATTAAGTTAAGTGAAAAGGCATGTCTAAAGACATACCTAGTCATGAAAGGACACCTGCTTAGGTATATATATGAGGGTCCTCATTGTAACATTCATCACTTGTACATTTTTTTATATATAAGAAATTATTATTGCAAATATCTCTTGTGTATTTTTACATTCAAGCCTACAAGCTATCAGTTTTTATGCTTCACTAGGAATGGTAACAAAAAAAGAAAGGTATTTTTAATCGTTTTTGGTAGCCAGTTCACCCGAGTGGATAAGATGAGGAGTTTATGAAAAAACTATTTTGTCAGATAAGTCGAAGAAAGTTGAGAAAGAATTGAGAAAAGAATTTGCAAAGAGACAGGAACATGAAGTTTCTATCTCAAAGGCTGATACTCAATTGCAGGAAGCTCAGAACAAAATTCAGGGGATATTTAAAGAATTAGAGGCAACATGTAAAGCTTGAACGGGAAAAGGGTGAGCTTTTAGAACAGATTACAGCAGCAAGAAAAGAGATTGAGGCCATTACTGAGGAATTAGTCTGAAAAAATGAACAAGCCAGAGTAGCTCCAATGGCTAACCCAAGGCTTACCAGCGATTTCCAACCCTTGGATATGACTGCTCTTCCTGGATATCCCAGCAACATGCCAAATAGATTTAATCTGCCCAAATTTTCAAGAAATATAGTAATCACAATGTAAGAACATATAGATAAATTTTGCAATTATATGGGTGTCTTTAATATTGAGGAAGAGGATGTGGTCTTGATACTTTTTCTCTCTCCTTAGAAGGAGTTGCTTTCTCTTGGTTTAGAGTTTTACCTGATAAAGACATCAAAAGTTGGGAGCAATTCCATGATTCTTTCGTTAAGAGGTGGGCAACTAGGAAGAATGAAAAAATGTTGCTTACCCAGTTTTATAAGATAAAGAAGAAGAATGTTAAAAATGGTCACGAATTTAATCAAAGATTTGATAATTTGGTCAAGATGATTCCTAATGACCTTAAGCCTACACAACATCATGTTTTATTACAATATCTTGGTTCATTCGATGGAGAAATTGGCTTTGATCTAAGGAATAGACATCCTACAACTCTTGCTCAAGCTAGAGATGATGCTACCGAGAATGAAGAAATTATCTCGGAAAAAGTAGGTTGAACCTCTATAGGAGAAGGGTTTATAGTACCCTAAACCTGGGTGAAATGCAGAAGAAAAGAATTGAAAAAGGGATGGTTGAAAAATTGTAAATTTAACAAGAAGGTTGAGGTGTCAAGTAGAATATGGTTTGATTGAGCATAAAACATATCATACTGTTAAAGCATCAATATTATGTTGGTTCATTATTGAAAGGAAGTAGCTTCATGATTCTTGATATTTTATTTCTCTTTAAGCATTTTAAGCATTCTTTCCCTCACCTAGGAAGTAGCTTCATGTTTTTTATATTGTCTTTTTTCACTCAATACTTCCCCTTCTCAACTTATACTCGAAAGAAATCCAGTATTACAGATTTAATGGCTCTTCTTGGATTAATTTCAATGTATCAACATTTCTAAATACTTCACCAGGCCAAAAGGTTGTGGGTCAACAATATATCTCTACAAAACCTTATCAAAATGGAGGTTGTGGATCAACATTATTTCTCTACAAAACCTAATCAAAATGGAGGACAACCCACATGGGAATTGTTTCTAACTTTCATTGGACTAAAATGGAGTTAAACAAGTAAATGATTGAACCAAATTGTTTTTACATTTTGATATTGTCATTCTCTTTATTCTACTATTGTGATGACACCATATTATTTTTTACTCTACTACTATGATGATACAATATTAATTTTGGTTCTCTCCTGTGTAAATGGATTACTTCAAAACATGAAATACATGCAGAGAGTTTATACAATAGGAGTTCCTCCTCAAATAATGTCAGGACTTTCCATGGTAAGAGAGAAAAACACATATTTTTCAAAAATCTATTGATTTTATATTATTCAGATAAAAGGAAAAAAAAACCTCTCAATCTGTATTTGTTTTGGCTTTCAACCTTTAGTTGCATGAATATCATAGATTCACACCTTGTGATTAATTGATTTTTTAGCGTGATAATTAAAATATAAAATAATATTGTTATTATATTGTTAAATACCAACTTAGATCCATCTTAATTATGAATCTATCAAGCTTCGAGAAGTACCAAATCTTTGCTCAAACCTTCTCTTTTACTACAAAACTTCAAAAAAGCCTGCAACTCCAGAAATTTTATCCCTCCGAAGTTAAGATGGATGTAACATACAAAGAAATAAGTACTCTTATCAAAGTTATTTGACACCTATGGCTTGTAAGTATACTATAAACTCTTATCACCTCTTGCTTTCTCTCAAACTTCCAACACCAAGATGCTCTACTCAACTATGAATCAAATACAATGACATAAAATGGAAACCCTATCCTCCTAGTGGCGTGGTTTAATTTTCCTGAACAACCATCTAAGGTTCATATTTTTGTTGTTTTTCCATAATACTGGTGTCTAGGATATGATCTTAAATCCCTGACATTACCAAAGAAAGTGTTATCTCAAAATCAAGCACTGGAAGGCTGCAGGCCAGGTTAATTTAAAGTAACTATTTCAAACCAGACTTTTGACTAAGGCTTAGCCTCCTTAGCCTGAGAGGGCTCTCTCAAAGGGTTATTTATTTTGATTAATGATTTGAATAGATGGCTAACTCTATGGTTTGTAATTGTATATGTTTATAGGTTGAAAGATGAAGGCTGGCTACCATTGGTCTATGGAGTCAAAGTATGTTTCAGTACCACAACAAGATCAGCTTAACATGAAGTCAGGGCATTCAGCATTTGAATATTCAGAACACAACATACATATGGAACCACAGCTCATAAGTGCACACAGGAAGTCAGTTCACAATCAGTGAATTCTGAGTGATTGTACACCTATGCAACTGTAAACAAACTAAGGAAAGGACAACACACATTCTGAATATAAGAAATCCTTCATGAATCCTGAATAGTGAAGCCAAAGCATTCTACCTAGCATGGAAGTCAAGACATTATAGAGTTTGAGTGTAGAAATGACAATACAAAACAGTGAAACATAGTAAGTTTATCTATGAAGGAAGTCGGAGCATCAGTGATGAATTCTGAGTATCATAAGTAAACACCACTGCAATGTAAGTATTGGAAAATTCCATCATAACAAGAAAATACAAGAGCTCTTCATGAATCTTGAGTTGTCTAAGTAGAAATCTGCATTAGGTTAAAAATATACACAGTCTGCACATAGAGCAGCAGCTGAGCCAAAAAGTCTCCAACCCCTTTGCTAATTCGACCTCATGCTCTATATAAAGCATTTACAAATAGGATTCCATTATACCTCATCAAGAGAAATCGAATTTGCCATCAGTGACACCTATTCTAACCATAAAACAAACCATTAATTAGAACTAGTTGTTAACTAGGAGTGCTAGTGACCTAATACAACTAGGAGTGTAACTCCTTATTATGATTCAACAACCTTATATAAGCATCTAAAGCATTATTTGACACCTAAAACTCCATGAGGTCGAATTTGATGAAGCCTCCCATGTGGTCACCCAACTGCTGATGACAAACCCTAGAAATTAGGGAACATGTTTCCCTGTTTTTTAGGTTTAGATCCTTGAAAATTGCAGAGCCTTTATCTCTTCATCCATGACACATTTTACGAAACTGAATGAGGTTTTTGTAGCCCATGTTTTATAGAAAAAAAACATCTCCTGGTGTTTTAAAACATTCCTCCAGCTGTTTAGAATCTGTCCTTGCAAAACACGTGGCCAACAGGAAAAAATCCGTTTTCTGAAAGTAGGGTCTCAATGAAAGCTTAGTATCTCCCAACTGAAAACACTTATGAAGAAATTGAGATAGGTTATTGTAGTAGGAGAGTTTATGAAGAAAACCCTCCTTCCGAACTCCAAAATACCCTTTTATGTGACCAGAAATGGATCTTGAAAAAGACTGCTAAAACTAGAAGACAAAGCTTGACTTTCAACAGTTTCGTAGCACAAGTTTAACCATAAATTCATCCCACCTCAGAATAAATTTGAAGAAAATGAAAGAGGTTTTTTTAGTGCAGCATGTTAGGAATAAAAGCCTCTTTCATTTTGAAAAATTAAGTTCTCATCTGCTCAGGAAAGATTTTAGAAATTGACTAGTAAAAGCAGAAAATAGAGTTTTTCTGCTAAAACAGGCTGCTATAGGGGTTTCGTAGCGCGCTACGAAAACTCCTAGTTCAGTGATTTCGAAACTAGTTTGAAAATTTCTCCAAAGTAATGTGAGATATGACTTCCAAACTCATGGTGAGGCTTCTAGGACATGGAATGAGGCTGTCAGACTTTGATGGAAAAGAGATATGACCTTGAAACACTTCTAACCTTATGACCTAACTCTTAAAGCATGAAATGACCTAGAGACCCTTTAACACCATGACTAAAAGAAGGGTTTGTAAATGAGAATGAAACTAATTGTGATGAGATGACTCAAAACTTATAAGACTATGATTAGGAACAAGGAAACTTACCAAAGCTTAGAGACAAAGATTTTAGGGTGATAACAGTGGCTCCACTAGGGATAGTGTGCCCTTGTGGTATACTAAGAACTTGTAGCTCCATTGCCGCTATCCATCCTCTAGAATAAAACTCTGAACCTCTGCCCAATTTTCTCCCCAAGTCTTTAATGATTTCTGAATGAAGAATTCAAACTGTACCTACTGAAACAGATGCTCAGTCAACCTACCCTGAGCTTATTTCCACATTCCTACCTACCCTATCAGCTGCATTCTCCAATTGTAGCTCAAGGAACATGAAACTTCCAATGAAGCCAATCATCAATCTGATCTGAAACTTGGATATCCTTACTGTGCTCTAAGCATAAATAAACCAGATACTAAAATAACCAAGGAAGCATGAGGTGTAACTGTTCTTCAAGATGAACATATAATTGGAAGCCTGAACAGTAAATCTTTTCCATGTAGTCAGCTATAGGGTCAAAAAACACATGGTTAGTTTGATAATCATCATAACATTCTATCTCTTTAGACAACTGATTCTCAACCACACAAGACCCCTTTGATGTGCTATCCAATTTGCTATTTTACAAGCTATCCAATTGCTTTTCTGAATCATTCCAACAAACAATGGAATTTTCCTCATTATTATCATCATTCTTTGGTGTAAGCTGCTGCAAGAAATTACAAAAATAAAAAATCTTTTCCTCTGCCTGAAGGTCATAAAAAATTTCTTCCAACATTTCTTCTTGGTGTTTGTAATCATGTTCATTTTGATAATGATCCAAAGACTGACAAGTTTGCTGCATCTCTTCATTCATATCAAAGGATGAAACATGGTTTTCATAAGTAAACCCTTGCTGATCTTCACACTGCGTTTCATGAGATGTTATACTTTCTTCTTGGTGTTGAAATGCATTGTTATGAAGAGCCTCTAAAATTTCTTCATCCATAAATTCATCATCATCATAACAATCCTCCAAGTACTGAATAAGACTTAAAGAATGTCTACAGCAATCTTTGAGCAACAATAATGAAGGATGACATTCTTTATACGTGTCATAGAAAAAATCATGGAAATCAGCAAGAGAAGATAATGAACCATTTTCCAAAATTTTATACCAAGACCATGCTTTTCCTTCTAAAGTGGCCATAAACATCCTCATGAGACAATCCTCAGGAAAGTGAACCTTAAGACTGCGTACATGCATATGAAACCTAACCAAATGAAGAGCAGCATTGTCTTTCTTCTCATCTTT